>WEKY01010810.1:0-116444 GCA_013390045.1 Picathartes gymnocephalus
AAAAAGCAAAAAACTTCTGCAAGTGCAAAGAATATTTTTTCCTCTTGATTAATGTGAAAGTAACTAGCAGGTATTATGGTTTTAAAAATTACATAAGAACAGGTGAGGTAGGACAAAAGTCCTTGCCTGCACTTTTGGGATTATGATGAAGAATATTTGGAAAATACTAACAATAACTTATTCTTGCTCAACATTTAATCCCTTCCCCCACCCACCCTTCTTTAACATGTATTCTGTGTCATGGAAATGGAAACTAGAGTGCAAGGCAGTTTAATTACTTTTGCTGTTGTTCTAGTCCCATGGATTGTAAATATTAGATTTATCAATTCATTTAATTAGCTCTGGAGCTTTTTTAATATACTCAAGCAATTCTGACTGCATCTAGAAAAAGGTCGTGGAAAACGCTGTCCACAGTGCACTTTGGTCTAGACATGAAGTCTTCCTTATGGAACCTTAGCTGACCAGTTAGAACTATAAATGTTATATCCCTGATGAACTTGTTAATCTGGGAGTAGCAAAAATATTCATACCAGTCTTAGAAAGCAGAACATGCCATTACCTTCATTGGTATGTGCTCTGGGATGATATGTTCTCAAAGTAGAAAAGTAGTGTCAGTGTAGTGCTACACTCCTGGGGCATGCCCATGGCATTTTGGTCACTGCACGAGGTGGAAAAGGTTAGTGACAAGAATGTTCAACTGAATAGGGCAAAGTCAATATGAAGGGCAGGTAAATGCATCAGGGCTTCTCAGCATGAGGAAATGAGTGCAGGCTGCTTATGATAGAAGACCATGAATCTCTGAGTGGCATACTGAAGTGTGCAGAGCATTCGTGCCTCTGACTTAGCAACTCCTTGTGGCACAGATAATTAAAGGCTGGCACAGTGTACTTGGGAAACCACCATTTGCTTCCCTTGATCTGGCAGTTGCCTGTGACATTGAGCAACACAGGCAAAACTTTGGCTAGAGGGATCTTCAGTCCAAGCTGCTGCGGCTGCTCAGGTTCCTGTGTGGATAGGCATGTTTATGTTTGTGGATAAGTGAGAATCCTCTCTAAGATCCACAAGTCAAGAAAACAGCAACATAAGATATCATGCAGTGTTTGTGAATAGGATGGAGGGGGAAGAAAGGATAGAGTGGAGAAGCAAAATAATTCCAGCAAAGAAAAAGCAGTTACAATTTACATATTCTCCTGTTGGTTCAGTGGACTTGTATATAAATAAATAATTTTAGCGTTAAATTATACAGCAATTTAAGCTGAAAAAGTGAACAAAAGCCCAAGTGGTTACGTGTGATTTGTGAAACAGTGCGGGTCTTCTATCTTCTGAAACTGTGTCCTACATTTCTCTTTCCAGGTACCGCAGCCTCCTTCTCATGCTGTGTGGCTTTGCAGGTTCACTGGCTGTTGAAACTGAAGGGTTTACTTAACAGAAGACTTTTACTCCTAGTCGGTATCAAACATTGTGGCCACAATGCTTAGGCATAGTGTCCCATTACATTGCAGTGCTTTGTGCTGCAGTAACAACTGCCATGGTCAGTGCACCCAGGCTGCTTTGCCAGTTATCCTATGGGTGGTGTATCTAAAACTCCCCAGGGCATTTCAGTTTCAAACCTTGTTCAATTAGGGTTTGGTTGCTAAAACTTGTGGTGGTACCTGTTTCTGTGACATGAAGCACCAAATTATTTTCATGTAGTTCATTCTTTAGGGAGCTCTGTCAAGTGTGTTTGGTTGCTTAGACCTATGAACTGGTTCCTTAACAGTCTCTCCTCATAGTTACAATTAACTGTAGTATTCCCAGAGCTGCTTCTGAGGAATGGCTTATTTTTGCTTTCGTGTTTCTGAAGGAGTCTGTCTTCAGTCTCCTGAAGGAGTCTGAAGTGTCATCTGCTGCAAAAAGCTGAAGTTATGGATGACAAGTGAGACAGCAGCGTTTGCATCCTGAACCTGATGCAGAGGGTCTGAATTACCTGTGGGAAAGCAAAGGCAGTATGATTGCTTTCGTATTTCATGAGTGAATTACAGCTAGGACTTGTACTTGCCACAGCAGAATACTCAGGTTCATGAACCTATGCAGGTCTGCTATTTAGGCAATACATGGAAAATCTGTTTTGGTTCTTGGCCTGAGAACTCTAAATTCATTTCATAATTGAAAGGTTTTGGCAGAGTGATTCCCACTAAAGGAGGGAATTTCAAGCACCTTCCTAAATGCACTGCTGCTGGATGTCTGCCTCCACTTACATTCTAATTTTTTCTTTTCCTGCCAGAAATCTTTTCTTTTCTAAAAATATTTACTTGACTCTGCATATTGCTGCCTAATCTAAAGATGGATAATATAGTGCTGATTTTAAAATCCCAACTGGTACAGGACATAAGAATGACTTTTAAAACATTGCTAAAATGATCTGTTTGGAACAAATTTTCTAACTGATTATGCTCTTCTGGCTGTAGTGTGGTTTCTACACTACCAACCCCCCACTCCCTCCCCCTATAACCACTGCTGCCGTCCTAATCTTCTAGACCATTTAGTACCCTCCTCTTATCCTAAGTAAAATACAATTGCTGGCTCTGATATGCATTAGGTGATAATCCAGATTAATTCAGACTTTGATGTGGAAACAAGTCCTAATTCAGCTGCCAAGAAATCCAGATCGCCCCATAGAAAATGCACACACACATGCACGTACACACACGCGCACACAGCATGTAGAATGCCTTAAAGAAACTGTAGCTAACCACCTTATTAGTATTCCTCCCTCCTCTGTGTTTCACTTGCAGCAACAGAGGGCTGAGCAAAATGCAGTAGAACAGGGACAGAGACAGAGCTGGCAATCATCTCGGTGCAGGCTGCTGAATGTAGGGGGTGGGGGGGATGCAGCAAAGCAAGATTAATAACCTTGCCATAATCCTGTGCACCCTGGAAGGAGATACCTCCGGTGACTGAGCTGTTCTTGTCTTGATTAATTGGACTGAGTGAATGAGTGGCTGGCAATCCACCTGGTTTGGAGGCGACCCCCTGGTTTTGCTGCTCTCTGAATCCTCTACCCATCTGGGAAGGTAACAGTGAGACATACCATCTGCAGCACACACAGCAGCTATTGGAGGCTACTACTGACAGTTTGCACTACAGTTTTTTGGTGAATAAGAAGCCAGGTACACTGTACAGTAGGATATTTCTGTGCTCAAACTACTGAATTTCACAATCTGGTCCTTCAGCCACCCCCTACGCTCCCCTTCCAATTGCCTTTGAGTTCTGGGCTTACTTTTGGCATAGTCTCCTGGACGCATTTTGCTGGGGATGGAAGAGCAGTAAATGGAACCTCAGAAAACTAATTGTTTTGCTTCTATGTGACTCGAGAAAGAAATTTAAATTCCTCCAAGTGGATTTGATTCTTTTAGCTTTTTTCTATCTGAGAAGTTCATAGAGGGACTGTATTAAAGGTAAGTCCAGGGGATTGTCTACCCCTTCTGTTTCCTTGTTTGTTTCCTGCTTGCTTGCTTAAAGTAGGGGGAAAAGGCTAAAACATTAGTACTGGGTGCATACGGAGTGTGGTGGTTGTGAAGTCTGTGCTTGTAATTTGCGTCCCCTTTTTACCTCCTTTTTTTTTTTTTTTTTCCCTCCTTCCCCTGCCATTTGCACAGTAAAAATGCTTGCAAAATAATAATCTATAGGGCTTCTGGAAAATGTTAGTTAAATAGCACTATAAAGCTCCTTTTATTTCAAAGGTATTACAATTTCTAGGAAGAGAAATCTTTTTATTAAACAAGCTAAAATATTTGGAAAGTATCTCAAATGGGCAAGAAATATAGCTCATACAGTATCTTCAATAGAAGCCTCCATATTTTCATAAATCTTGTCTAGTTTTTTTTTCCTCTGCATTTCAGTCAGCTCTGGAATGATGAATATGTAAGTACAAAGCTGTTTCTGCTGCTGTTAGCCAAAGGAGAAGGTAGCAGTATAGAAAACTGTGGATTTGTGCATCCACTTACATGAAGTTCTTCTGTTTGCTTCTCATTAACCTTTTGAATGCTGCCTTCTTTTTTCGTTAGCTACAGAATTTATGCAATATATAGGACCAAACAGTAATAACTCTTATGGTATAAAGTGCCTCTCTCAAATGGGTTCTTGTGGGCCATTGATTTTTGGGATGGGGATGCTATTAAACACTCAGGTGACCAAAGTAAATGCCTCATCCAGCATGGTTCATGGCACTCCAGAATTTCTGGAGATCTGTCAGTTGTGTTGCTCTGGTTCTACTCAGCATTTAAACCTGGCACTTTTCCTTCCCCTGCACCCCCTTCCCCCAATGCAGTTTCTACTGTAACAGTATGACTGTTGTAGTATTTCCCATAGTTCTGTTAAATAATAGAAATAAAATACCATTGCACTGCAATAGAATCAGAGCCCTTGTAGTTGAGCTTTTTTTTTATTGCTGCACTGATAGTACTTAGCATTCCCAAGGAGGTAAGCAAACCATCTGTAAATACATTTCAAAGATGCTTTGTTCTCCAAGTGTAATTGCTAGGTACTCATGCCTTTTCAATTATATGAATATGAATGACTAATATTGAAGAATATGGTACCTCTTTGAAATACCTGCATAGTTGGATACATACTGTAAAAAGACACGGATCAAAATACAGTTCTACTGAATAACCAGGTGCTCAGGGGCTTCTGTATGTATGTATACATATGTAATTCATGCAAAGAAAACAGGAATTACATCAGATTTGTAAATCCAAGGACCCATCAAATAGGAGGATCTATTTGGTACAAAGAAGTATAATGACCCTTCTTGTAACAGATCCTGTGTTGTAAAGCTAAAAACTTAATGAAAAGGCTCTGCTTCAGAGTAATCAAATCACTTTATATTATTGCATCCTGTCAGTCAGTCCCTTTATTTCCCACTGGTTTTGCATAATAGCTTTAAAGATGGATTAAGGAAGAAAGAAGAACTGGTTATAGGTGTGTTTCCCCTCATTTTCTGGAAGGGATGCTTCTGTGTTGCATGTGCATTTACTGTATATGATTATGACAACCAGATCTCCTTCTGGGCAGGATGCAGTTTGCCGTAGTTTTCCCTCGTTGTACTTTCCTCAAGCCCCAGTTGCATGTTGCACAGGAATCTTATTTCACCAGGCAATGAGCTGTGTTTTCTCTTAACTATGGGGAACAGTCTCTGTGTAATGAAGGCTAAAAAAAAAAGTGTGTGTGTGAGAAGAGATGACAACTCATGATTTTTAGAGCCTTACCCCAGTTTAAAATTGAAGTATCAAATGAGACTATCAAAGCAGACATGTTGACTGGATGAAAGCAGGGGACAAATGTTCTGCGTGGAGATGAAACTTTCATGTTCTGGCAAAAAAGATGACACATTTTTCTTCACTTCCACTTCTGTATGTTCTGATGTATGGAATAAAATTTAGTAGTGTTGCCTTAAACTAAGTGGAAGAGCAGTTGCCTGTATGCTGGAAAAGAAGTATGTCATTACTCTTTATGGTGTCCAGCTGTTATTAGTCATCTGTTTTCTCATGTAGTCATGTTTTTTCATTATCTCCTTATATTGCAGACTTAAGCAAATGGTGATTATTTGGCATTTTTACAGGCTTACTGAAGAGGAAACCCTGTGCTCCTCTTCCCATGTTCCCCCAATTGTGTTGGTTTAGTAGGTTGTCATTAGAACTTTTCTGGAATTTCTGTTCTGATTTCTTAATTATGCTGTCACACTTGCTGGTTTTGGGGTTATTTTTGTATCTCTAATACATGATATTGTGTGTAACATAACATGTTATCACAGGATCAATTTTGTTTTCTAATACCATTGTTATTCTTATGGTAGGAATGGAAATGAATAATACTCAGTTTTATCAGCTTTTATGTGGGAACAGGCTTTAGTAGCAGTTGGACCGTGGTAGGGGTGTTTTGTTTTTAAAAAACCCCAAACCAGTAGCCAATCTGTAAAAGAAATATTGTTTCATTTTAGTGATCCTTGAATTTCAACTGCATTTCATACTGTAATGCCCCATATGCCTTCAGTCTCATCTAAGGTGTAAAATGCTTTCTTCTCTGTGCTCTTTGGCAGCCTGCGTGAGCTCAATCCACTATGCTTTGTGCAGCTTGCTGGAATATGACAGGAAGGCCTGCATGGGTCTTGCAGTAAGTGTGTCATAGGTAAAGTGTCTCAGTAGGAATATAGGTACAATGAGATTCTCATGAGCTGTATTGTCTAAATGTTGTTTTAAGAATAAGTGGAAGATAACTGAAATTTCTTTTTCACTTAGTTCCAGTTAATTGAGCAGCTTCCTTTTCTTGTTGCTGAAGTCAGCCAACCAGGCACTAACCTTTTCCAGCACATGTTTCTGTGTTTCTAAGACCCAGGGTACTTTACACATGAATTCTTTCTTTCTTCTGAAACAAGCTGGGCTGACAACTGGTAAGGCAATCTTGAAGCAGTGCAGTGGCATAGAAGTAAGGGGAGGACGGGAGAGAGGAAATGTACCAGCAATTCCAGGACTTAAACCAAAAGAACAGCTCCATGGGATGGCAGAACACGTCGTTTTGATTGCTGACTCATTGTGTTGGTCTGCAATATTATCTTACACTAATGTGATGACACTGGCCTGGTTTTGAAATAAGGAGGCTGAAAAGAGTAGTTTATCACATTGCTTATGCATGTGTACTACTTTGACAAATAATCTGACCACTGGAAATTCATGCAGGTGGACTTAGGGTTCTTAACTCTTTAAAAGAATTAATAGTAAGTAAAATTTACTTTTTGCCACTTGAAGAAAAATGAATTTATAAATATCCTTTGAAATGACAAGTTAGGAGAATGAAGTAAATAACATTTCCCCCCTCCCTTTCTGTACTACTCTCCTACCAAGCAAATGTCGTAGATAATATGCTGCTGAAGCATCTTGAATCTAAACCCAGTTAGTTTTGATTTCTAAAACGAATTTCAGTATTCCTAGTTGGATGTGTGAAAATGAAGTTTGTTTGGGAGATTTAATTTCTTAGCTTGTCAAAAAGACAGTCGATTGGGTTGCTTAGGGAAGACATTGTGGTGTTACTTATTATTTGACCTTTCACAGATTGAGGTAGCTAAGAAGGCATCCTTTAATAATAAGAGTTCCTTATATTTTTATCAAATTAGTGGAGAAGGTAATGTACTTTGGAATTGTATAACAAAAACTTAAAGAATGAGAGACTGTTTGTTTATTTAGATATAGTAGCTTTCAGTAGTCCAAAAGAGTAGTGTTGAGAGCATGGTATACATAGGCGGTTACCTGCTTTTAGAGGCTGTTACTTCTCAGATTGCTAAGGTAGTGATGGTGAAATTCTCAAGTGAAGTTCAAATGACCCAGTGGTATGCCGAGTTTTCTACAGCCATTTCATATTGCTAAGGAGGAAACTTTGTGTTTCGGTGTTCTCAGGATCTGCAAGATGCTGCCATGTAAGAAGAGCTCTTGCTGCCAAACTTAGAGTGGTTACATAAGGTAGAATCCTATTGATCCTGGGGGAGGGTAGTGGGCAGAGATTTCTTCAGAAACTGGAGACTTTCTTTCTCAGAACAGATACTGCAGAGGCAGAACTATAGCAAGAAATCTAGGTCTCTTCCCAGTATGTATTGAAGAAACTTTTTGCACAGACAATTGTTTTGTAATTTGCCAAAATTTCTTCACTCAACTGGCCATCAGTGGTAAGTAGTCTTTGTATTCTGTGGCTTGCAGAGGCAAACAGAAAGGTGTAAAACAAAAGCATGCTTAAATGAAGCTCATAACTGCAGATGTGAAGGACTTCTCTTCCTGCATTTTTTACATATCTTTGAGCTTGCAACTTGTGGCCAGCAGATTTTCCCATGAGGCCCATTCTAATCTCTTTGGTAGTTTTAGATGTTCTTTTGGTAGGTTAAATTTACGCCGATGACCAATGAAGTCCAGCATGTACTAGTAACTACAGAGTAAGTTCCAGTCTCATAGTCTGTCCTGCTTACAAGAGTAAGAATGGGCTTATATCAGTCTCTGTTTAGCTTCTCTGAAACAGCTCATTTGTCATGAAGGAAATCACCTTGTCATCACAAGTGAGGTGGAAGGGCAGTAACTCTGTTTTGGAAATGTTTGCTTAATTTCGTTTAATTCCCTGTGGGAGCAATAGAGGCCTTCTTTTTCTTGTTTAGTTGTAGGAGAAAATGCAACATGGGGATATCAAGCAGTGGGCATATTTTTTATAGAATCTTGGCTGACTTTTTCACATTTGTCTACCAGGTATATAAACTTTACTGTCTTTTCTGGTGTCCCAGCAACAAATTGGCAAATGAGAAAGGAAAGTCATGTTTCTATACTAGATGTGGTGCATCACTACCTTATTAAACACATTATAGACATAATTTTAATATAATTATGTAAGCCTAGGGATGGCACCTCTTTGTGTGATTTCCCCCTCACCACTTACTGTTCATCAGTTAAGCATTGCTGAAAGCACCAGTAGTAGTTTCTAGTTGAAGGGACAATGCGAAGGTGAATGTTCTGAGGGTTAGGCCCTTCTACAGAGGCTCTCGTGTTGGGGCAAACAAATAGGTTTGTTTCAGCCTATTTTTTGTTTTCTCAGGAGCCACCCAGGATAATGGTGCATCTCGTGTAAACCTGTAAGTCTTCACTATACCCTTGGTTATTTCAGGAAGAAAATTATGCTCTTTGAAATGAAATGATCTACCTACTTAGAACCTGCAAGAGTAGCTGCCATCTGGAGAGCAGAAAGTTCATTAGGAAAAACTGGAGAGAAAAGGGTGGAATAAGGTGAACTCAGAGATTACCCCAATGGCAGAAATAGTTTCCTATTTTTGCAAGAGTATAAATAAGGATTGCATTGCTCAGACTATGTGTGGAAGAAAGTTTTCATTTTGCATGAGAAGTGTATTTTGGCAGTTTGGCTGGGAGAAAATGGGTTGTAGAGTGTTCTTTTAAGCTTTTCAAGCATATATTTCCAAAGTAAGTCAGGTCTCAAGTCTCCCTTTTTATTTTGAATAAGGCTAGTAACAGTAGTGGCACTATGGAAACTCCATAAGGGATTTGGAGCACTCTTGAAAAAAGCTTTGAAAACTTAAGGCTTGGACTTGTCTAGGAAATTTGAGCTACAGTTGCTTAAACAAAAGAAAACACATTAAGTAAAAATAAAACTCAAGTCAGAACAGAACTTCATGCAAGTGCTGCCCCACCAAAGACTCTTCAGTTATTGTAATGCAATTGGGTTGTAAACATTAAAGTCATGTTCTTTATCTGTTCAGCTATGCAATCATTCCTCTCATTAACTAAAAATAGTTAGTATTAGGATCAGTTGAATTCAGAAAGCCTGAAGCAAACTGAGGCATGCAGAAGAGGTACTTTTCTATGTAGGTATGCAAAAGCCTAAGTATCCAGAAATAGGTTCAAATCAAGTGACCAATGTATTGAGAATTTGTATAATTTAACAGAACTGAAAGGGTAGGCATTTTCATTACTGGCAAAGAAAATGCTGTGATTTCTGGAGATCATGAACTAGACCTCAGAGTATTTGACAATGGCAGTTGATATGTAATCAGCCATGTCTTCCATGAAAAATATAGGCTGTTAGCTTTGACCATCTTCAGCGACTGAAAAATTTTCAATAGCTTTATATTATCAGATCTAGAATATACAGAGGAGTCTGGCTGAGTTAATGTAGGGCTGGATTCATATAGCCTGTGTCATCAGTAAATAAACACTTTCCTTTCTCCTCTTCATATTTCGTATCACACCTATTCCACGTGGTTTTTTGCCTTTGAAATTTACAGTGGGTGCTCGCAGTGGAGTGAGCTGTGTACGGTAGCGTTGCTCAGAGGCACTTCTTGTTTTCCTGTGACCTGCAGGAGTGTCTGTACTCTTTACTGGAGAGCAAAGTGGCCTCGGGGAGCAAGGATTGCCCCGGTCCTCCTTGGCTTTGTCCTGCCCTGCAAGTGCCATGTGATTTACATGAGTGGTGTGAGAGAGAGAGTATAGCCGGACTTGTGAGCTTTCCTTTTCCGCCTTTGCCATTGATAGTCAAGGCTTGCTGCAGTAACCCGATGCCCTCCTCTTACAGAAGTTGCAACCCTTTCAGACCACAAAAGATCCCTTCAGACTGGGATTCCCTTGACAATCAGCTTTATAGTTTAAGCCGCTTTATGCAATACTGACAACGGTGACAGTTGAGAGAGGTAACTAGGAGACTTCTTGTATTATAAATACTTGGCTTGGGAGTGTGTGCTTAAGGGTCTTAAGCTGCCTAAAAGAGTCTCTTAATCTGCCTTAATTCTTCTTATTATATTCTTTTTCTGAAGTAGGTGGAGACGCAAAATATTTATTTTCATTTAGATGAATAGAGAAGTTCCATACCTGTCTCATTGAACATTATATTTTTTATATGATATTATGATTTGTGTTCTACTAGACAGGTTTACAGAATGTAGAAAGAGGACAAACTTAGCAAAATGTCTGTCCAAAAAACTTATTTTTATGTAATGTATTTTCCCATTTGAAATCAAAGCTTTGCTTTGAATCATTAACATTTCAATGATTTTTCCATCTGGAATGTAATGGAAGATTCTGAGGTCTAGCAGTGGAGAAGAATAACTTCCTTCATTAACTCTTTATCTCCCTGTGACATAAACCTACTTCTTTGTCAAGGAATGAGCCAACTTGAAATGTTTGTTGGTGTCAGCAGGAAACTAGCTTCCACAAAACCACCCTTCTCTTTTACCCTTTTGGATATGGGAAGGGCAACTGTAGGAGAATGTGTGAGAACATAAGACACCCTATGAAGTCATGGCCTTGAGGATACAGTTGAAGTAGAGATGGATAAAGTTACTGCTATGGTATTCATAAATATTTACTTTGCTGGTGAAGTGAATTTTGTTAGTATTGAGGGAGGAGAAAAGTCATGACTTGACAAAATGTGCATTTAAATCTATGAATATTTGGAAAAATAACATGTGTTTATAAAGGTAACATGAGTAATTATTTCCTAAGGTTATTTTGTCCTAGTTTTATGTCTATTATACAATGAGAGTGGTCTCCAGTTTTTTTTTTTAACAGAAACCATGCCTGAGCTTTTAACATTTAAATTCTTTTACTTCTGAACGTTGCTAGTGGTTGTCTTTCTTTCCATATTGTTTAAATGTAATTGGCATACTAGAAGGCTGCTTTCATGATTTTGTCCTCGGGTAATGGAAATGAGTAGGTTCTTCCGATAAGGATATCAGTTTGAGAATAAACATTTGACCTCCAGTTGTTCCACAAATTATTGTCTAAAGAGTACTTTTCAAATGTAGGTGCATTTCTGAAGTCACTTCATGCTGAGACGTGTTTAATTATTTAAGCCTAGTGGTGAGCACTATAAGACGCAGTGGAGAAAAGGTCACTGGAGCAAGAAGAGCATGTCTTCTACAAAAGGCTCCGATGTTCCATTTGATTTTAGCAGGATAACACAGACACTAGAAAACATTAAGAATTTAAGGTTACATGGGCTTTTTACCATTGTTAGTAATGGGACTGGAAATTGCCTTTTGTTAGTGTAATACTCTTTGAATTTTTAATATTACAAAGCAAAAGAAATGCTTTGTTTCCTTTTCTGAAGCAAATCACATATACACTCCTACCACTAAAAATGTTTTGAGCAAGACTACTAGTGTAATACTGTGATGGTTTGGTTGTCTTTTAACATCACATCTTAAAGGCTGCTACTTGAGCTATTGGGATTTTTTTTTCGGTTCTCTAGAGTCTTAATTTTATTTTTACAATTTGATGTTATTATTGAGAAGGAGTTGATATGTGGGTGATATGAGATGAAACTAATGTGTTTTGTCCTTGCTTTTGTCCCAGATTGGAAGTCTGAGTTCTGTTGTTTTAGTAGACAAAAGAAAATAATACACCTCAGTTGTCTCATTGCCGTATCCATTAGACATGATAATTTCCAATAGTACTGGAAATGTGCACTGCCTTTAAACTTAGGGTAGTACTCTGGCCCTTTTGGAGGGAGCAGGCTCTTTTTCTGTGCCTGTTGACATTAACAAAGTTCAGGTAGGTATGGTCAGAAAGAATAGTCTTATGTTAGATCTATTATAAGCATATGGAGCAACTTTGTGATGTGTCTTACTTGATTTTGCTTTCTCTGTGACCAGTTTTCCTGTAGGGTAAAGAGTGTATAGATTTATGTACTGTATAGACTACTAAAACTGTTATTGATCTATTGTGTTATGCTGGTAAATTGCTCCCCTCTATGCATGGCTACTACCCCTCAGAACAAAAATGAGAAGCTTCCCTGCCACCACCTTGTGTCCTTCTGACACTTGTGCTATTTCTGATTAACTTGCTTTCTCTGTATTACAGTAACAAATATCTTTAATGGCATTTCATTATACATATGATGCCTGAAGTTTCATAAAATGAGGAAATGCTTTTGCTTACTTGGGCTTTCTATTTCTACTTGCAGGCACTCAGTAAGCAGTAATTTTTTTGAATTTGCTGTTGAATAGCTGTTAAAATGCAGTCATTTTGTTAGATAAAGCAATACTTCCCTTTAGAGATCATACTATTTAAATTGGCAGAACTGTAAAAAAAAATGGGATGCATTGCTGTAAGGGTCAAGACTGTGGTTCAGATATTTGGTCTTTTGCTACCTATGACCTTTAATGCCAAAACTATTCTATTAAGCTGCTCCTTCCCAGGTAGGAGTGAGGATCAGTACTCCAGTGTTGCCGTGTTCCTGCATTTTGCATTACCTTCATTGGCTAAGTAGGTTTAAAACTCCACTGCAGTAGTGCAGGACAGATGGAGAAATGCATCCCACTGGAGATGCCTGTGTCTGAAGTACCTGCAACAAGCCCTAGCTAGAACTGATACGACTGCTAATCGCATTGGATGAGGGCAATAAAAGTGGATCACCGTGTCAGGATAGTGGGCAGCTTTTGTCATTAGCAGCGCTAGTTTTGCCTTTGTTTGTAAATATTGCCTTTGTCAACTCGTTCTTTGCTTGCTTGCATGCCCTTTGATGGTAAGGATGGAGATGAAATATGCAAGCAACTTCTGACTCACTCCCACACCGGCTCAAGAATAATTTGAGAAGGATTAAGCAAGAGTTGAGTCACTAAATCAACCGTGAAGTTCTGACTTGCTGTATTGGAGGCTGTCTCGGTTTCCATTGTTTTGCATAGCCCCCTTTCACAGTGGGTATGAAGATCCAAGGCACAGTCTGTACAGCAGCTTATGCTAATACATCGTGTTACAAATGTTGCTCTGGAATTGCAAGGTTGGTTCTGTTTCCCCCCAAGGCTAGAAACAACGAAGTAGGACTGTGAGATCAGTTTGAACAATAGAGATAAATATTACAAAACCCATACAGGTGTTGAGCTGCTTTAATTGCTCTGTAGCTGTATAGGGAAACTTGAGGATAGATACAGCTCTGAGGACACTGACTGATAGAACTCAGAATAGCTGGACCTTGCAGCAGCTCTGGGACTTAGGGATCCTACAGCAGGCCAGCCAGCTGATCCCAGCAAAGGCTCTGGTTGTAGTGTTTGGTAAAATAACACCTGTAGAAAGCGTTTTAACCAAGTTAAGACTGTGGTGCCTTGAACCTTATAGTCACAAATTTAGAGGAATATCTGCCCCCTGAAGATGATCCATATGGTATTTAATGAATATGAAAATTATAGGCTTCCAAAGTAATATGACTGTGGTGATTCCTCTTAAATTTATGGGCTATAATAACGCATCAATACAGCATATTCCTGTTGAACTATCCCATGCCATTTCATGTTTGGGGTGTTGTTTTCTGTTCAACTTGATTGGAGGATCCAAAAATAGAAAGTTATTAAAAGCAGATTTTTACCCTCACCCACCTTAGTATATATTCATTTACAGAGCAAATGTATTTAAATTTAGGCTTTTATTTACAGTTGAAACACAGAACAACACTAACATAACCCTTCACATCTGTTGTGGTACAGAAAATTTGTTTAAAATGGTTCATAAAGATGGTGCCTCTGAGTTCTGGTTTTGGAAATCAATGCATTAAGAACTTGCAAATTCATAAGCGGTGATGAAACTCTATGGGGTTTAAAGTTTTCAGTTCTTGGATATGACAGACAAAAGTAAAACAATATGTTTACATTCATAACTACATATGTAAAGTCTTCCTCTAGAAAGCTTAAAAATAATTTAAAATTCTAAATCTGAGTAAGAAAAAGCACTGAGTCCCTCAAGACAGTTCCTGCTGTCCTCTCCATAAATACAGCTATGATTTAAATAATACAATTAGTAATACTTTAGTCTTATGATGTTCGGTCACTGTCAGAGTGAGGTTGTCTGTATCAAGACACTTTGGACTAGTTTCTTTTATGAAATAACTTGAATTGACTTTGCCTTTTGACTTCAAATCTTCATAAATACAGATACCCCTCTTGTCTCTGCTGCCTTCATTGTTCTTTTAACACTGCATGACACTAACATTTTCAGACTTTAGTCAGAGAGTAACACAGTATTTATTTAGAAATCCTGTTCTCATGTATACAGCTAGAAATAGTGTGTATGTGAGCATACACACTAATCTATTATTTCAGAAGTTTCAAGTGCTTCTGTCATAACTTTTGCTACAACAGAAGCTGGTTTTCTGTCCAGAACATTAAAATTTCTTGTACTTGTGGGGTGTGAACAACGATCAGAAACTTTTTAGATGCCCTTTTCGTTTTTGTTCTAGTCTGTGGAAAGGAGATTAAGTTTCAGCTGGAGCTGGAGTCAGTACCGCCACCCCTTTGCTTCTTCTCCAAACATCGAGTGTTTTGCTAACCACAGCCATTTGCCTCCTCTCCCATAGAAGCTTCCTCTGCAAGTCTTTAGAAAGACTGGAGCCCAGCATTAAAAGACCATTTAAGTGAGCCCTATTTCTATTTTAAATCTTTGAATCTTTCCTCTTTGCTGTTTTTTCCGGACTTCTTACTGAGTTTTATCATGGTTGATAATAGTTTAAAATCGGTTTGTTTTCTTGGTGACTTGGAGATGCTTAAAGCGTAGCTCTTAAAGAAACGTCTGTTCTAAATTCAGTGTATCATGGTGCAGCCCAAGCCTTGGGAGCAGCCACCAGCGGGGCTCGTGGAGCACAGGTCCAGCTGCTTTTCCTGCCCAACTGCACGGGAAGGGCAGGAGCGGAGTGGGGAGGCGGCCGGGCTGGCCGCGGTGAAGCATCCTGCCGCTAAGCGAACAGGCAGGGGTAGTGCTCACAACTCATTAGTTCACTGGCTGCGGGTATTGTTGTGGCTTAATATGCTTACAGGCAAGCATATAAATCCAATAACAATTAGGTGAAATGACCTTATTACCTCTCCCTATCTTCCCGCTCCCTTTTCTCATAACAGTAACTTCTGATACAGGTGTATAATTCGTTACCTGCTTTTGCTCTGAAAAGCTAGCTGAGGCTCAGGGCATTAAGTACTGTGTTAAGAAGGGATGTTGATGAGCGTAACTTTGAATTTGTTCGTTGAGTAGGGAAGGAATTGAGCAACAGAACAATAACCTAAGCTTACTTCAGACACCGATCAGTTAAAAAAAAAAAAGGCCTTAAAATTTAGAGAAAGAAATGGGCAGCTTTTGTGGTGTATTAGTTTTGATCACTTCCTCTCATCCTTTTTTTTTTTTTCTTTCCTTTTTTTTTCTTTTTTTTTTTCGCATGGAACTGGACTGGCTACTGTGACCATTAATCATTCAGCCATCTGTGCCCTGTCAGGGATTCAAAGGTTGCTATGTAAGGTACTTGGTTTCATGAAGGGGAGCAAAACAATCTTGTAGCTATAATGAATAATAAGGTTGTTTGCACCTTGGAACAACGAAAATTTTATAAAACTCATTTCTTTCCTAGATGGAAGAACACTATCTGGAGAAATACTATGTGGCTGCTTCTGTGCTAGAATAGCTGGTAGGGTTAGAATTATCTTTAGGAATCAGAGTAAAATCCCATTCAGACAAATATCAAGTGTTCCAAACTCTCGTTTCATGTAGCTTTGGGTGTGCATAATCACATTACTTTTACATGAGTCATCTCTTTAAGGTAGTTTTTAAGTCACAAGGTCCTAAATTTGGAAGACCCAACATCTTCAGTTCTACCCCAGATGAAAGCCTTTCAGCAAAGTGCTATGGCCAAGAGCTAAAACTTGTGCAAAGTCCAAAGCTGCAAAATACTGATGTTTCCTTTATCTCAATTTGAAACTGGCCCAAATAGAAGTTATGACTATAAAAATTAAACCTGTGACTCTGTCAGAAAACCAGTCATGTCCAGGCTCTAATGACTTGGAAAGAGATCATGTATCTATAGTGAACCTCACTACCAGTGTAACAGAGTGTGTGACTGAATTCAAATAACTGTTATTTCATTTTTTATGTTAATTCTCTTGACTCTTGAAGTACAAAACCTTATTCTTGCTTGCCATGTAGAACTAGTCCTGCAGCAGGAAATTCAGTGGCTTGATTTACAGATGGGCTAAGTGATTTCATAAGTCATTAATACTTATAAATCCATCAGTGGGGAAAAAAAATCTTGCAATTCTACTTACTCTAAGTGTGTAAGCATGATTAATTTTAGATTCAACCTGGAAATAGGGTACATTCACGTGATGGGAGTTATTCTAAATCTAATATTCACATAGGGAATTGAGGTGCTCTTAGTAAGGCATGCTAGAGATTTATCTCTTTAAAGCACTTTATTACCATTTCAGAATGTTTCAGCATCCTTTTGATTTAAAAAAAAAAAATCAAAACAGTGAATGGCCACCTTCCGAACAGAAAATTATACTGAAATATTGATAATTTTGGTGTGTTTGTGTTGGGATAGCACTTGAAGAGTGTCTTGCTACTTAGCTAATGCTCACTCATTCATTCTGTTTTCATATGGGTCAGTCTGTTGGGGTATTCTGTCCAGTGCAACATTGGGTATTCCAGTCAGCAAGATATTATAAGTGTTCCTTCCCAAAAATCCACCTGCACATTGAAGTTGTGTAAATAATAAAAAATTATAATGAAATGTGCCAGGGTTTATTCTGTGCCACAAGTTAAGGTATTTCTTTTTGTTTAGGATATTAATGAATGAACAGTTTAATGCGTGGCAAGATACTTCCAAATAGCTATTCAAAGGACTAGAACACACATGTGAAGTAAACAAACAAAAAAAATTAATTTTCCTGGTTGTTTCTTTAGCTATGAAGAGTAATAGCAGTGTCCAAAAGAAGCAGTTTTTTGCACTGTAAATTAGTCTTACTTTTGCTTAGAGCCAGACCATTATTAATAGTTTGTATAGTTGTCAGTAATTTTAGAGCTCTTTTGAAAACAGTTATTTGCTTCCATTTCTGTCTCACTTTCTGTTATCTGTGTAAACTTTGTTCTTTTCTGGGAAGAAAGACACTTTTCTTTCCCTCTGGAAATATCACTTGACATTAAGCAAAGGATGTGTGTAAGAGTGTCAGATTGATGAGAGCTGTTTGCTGAAGTCTCACCGTGTTCATTCAGCTGAACAATATCTGTTGTTAACAGCTATAATTAATATGAACAGGTTTAAAAGGACAAGCTTATTGCTGTACTCTGGCAAGATGCTTTTGAGCTGCTGGTTACTCAGTAGTAATACCTGGCACATTGTATTACTTTTTATCATCAAAATGCTTATGGATATTGACTAATTAAGTGCATCAGAGGCTATCTGTACGTCCCTTGGTTGAGGGGAAGTAAATAACAGCTGTATTGTACAATTTGTGAATGTTTGCGTTCATAATGACAAGCAAGAGATGGAGATATGGCCCTTGTAGTTGAAATACTGCTCTTTTGCTGAAGTTTTGCCTGGGATTTTCAGACTTGGCTTGACATTTCTGTATAACCTGTGGGAATTCTGTAACTATCAATGAATCATTAAGGTTGAAAAGACCTTGACTATCATTGAGTCAAACCATATAAAGCTTTTCTTCTCTGGTAAGACAAGACAGCACAGGCGTGGCTCTGAAATCAAGGTGAGGCAGCAGGGATCACCTTACTGAAGGTGGTGGAAGCTGCTACGAGTAAGAACTTCCAGGAACCTTGGGAAAATGAGATGAGTTTTGGAGTTGCAAATGTGTGCAGTATTTGCAATACAAGCAACATGTCCCACACGTTGCATTACTGAATCTTAGTCCTTTAGTTTTTACCTGGGAATCTTTTATCACACAAGTTGCTAGTGATGGTTGTTCTGCAAAGAAAAATGAAACAAAGCACTGCAAAGAAAAATGAAGAAAAGCAGCTTACTTGGGCTTAACACAATTGTCATGTGTCTTCTAATGTTTCTTAGCTAGCCAAGCATGGGATGCATAATAAACAAGAGATTCCTGTACTACATTGAATATATTGTACTTTGTTACGCAGACAACTCTTGGCAGATACGTAATCAGGTATTTGGGCCCAGGCTCTAGTGACTATTTGTGCTAATTAATAAAGAGATTGCTGCATGGTAGCCTAAACTAGGCCATATGTTAGGAAAAGAAAGCACACGTTTTTCCAGGTGACCCTGTTGAATGTACCTGGCAGAACAAAACAATATCATACCTATGTATTTCGTGTGTATGACACATGAAACTAGAAATCATAATGTAGCTAAATAGATACTGGAAATGCAAAGAAAGCTCTTTTCCCAAAGTTTTTCAGAGAGCATTGTGTTTGTGGAATTATCTCTATATTGGTCTTCCTGCTAGTTTGAGGTAGAAAAAAATATCAACATAAATTTCTCTTATAGTTTGGAGGAAGGTAGTAGTGAGGGAGTTTCAATACATTAATTTCAAAGCATCACAAACTGTGTAATTTGCTGTTTGGGCATTATGAAATAATGTTTATCTGATTATTATTCCTAGTCAGCTGAAGTATGCTCAGACCAGCTGTACCGGGCTTGAAACCATGTGACTTATTTGGGCCTTTTAGTCTTGAGAGCAGTTATCAAGAGACCTCAAAAAATAGATTTTCTTAGATCTTGTGTGTCCCTTTTGCATAAGCAAGCAGAATTCACTTTGAAAAGTTCTCCATGGTTACTAATTCTTATTGTGGCATTAATAGCCGTACTTGTTTCAGAAGGCTTACGTGTAGTAGTTCACTCTTCATAATCTGACGCTTACTCGGACACGTGAATCAGGGTTGAGCTTTTAAAAATTCAGGCCTTTGTTCACTCTGGTGTTGTTTAGATTCAGTTATGATATTTTAGCTTTACACCTTCTCACTCCCCGCTTCATATATCTGCATCTCTGGACAAAACATTGCTGATGATAATGAGACTGGCTGCTCACTGACATTGCAGGGAAATTGTAGTCCCTGTCTCTCTGGGCTGAGTTAGCTGGCCAGGTGTTTTTCTTCCAAGTCCTGAGGTGCTGATAAATAATTATGGAGAAGATAATTCAGCTTTCTGTTGGTTTGCTAACTTCCTGTGAGCCTCAGTCCCCACTTTACAGCCTCTCTTTTGATGAAATTATCTGAACTGACCCTGGTTAGCATTGTTGGCTAATTAGCACTGTTGGGGTGATTCATAAACCTTAAATACACAAAGCTTTCAGATGTGCTTTTTAGGATTTCTGTCTACTTAACTTTCTCATGTCGTGTCATAATATTAGGTGTTATATTCCTTTTGGGAATGATTTCTGGTGAAATGGAGCTTATGAAGAGAGACCAACCCGCTGTGAGGCTACAAATTAGGATAGATTAAAGAATAAGCTTCTGTAGGTGTGGGTTTGGAGGATATCAGTGGTGTCTGTCCATAGAATGATCAGCTGTACTTGTATAATTTTTGGCAGATGTCTAATTTCTTTTTAAAGACCTCCAATGATGAAGACTATATAGACTCCCTAGGCACACTTGTCCTTTACATGAAGCTAGTGAGCTGTCATTGAGAAGTTGGCTCTAGAGTTTCAATATTATAAATAAAACTACTACTATTAATGCAGTTAGAGCCCTCATCTGTGCACCAATATACTTTCCTAATTCCTATCAGCATGTGCTGGATGACTTCAGAGAAAAGTCCTTTAATTAGAACATGGCGAATTCTGCCAGAGATTAACATTCCCAGCCCCAGTGCACTTTGTGTGTTGTGCCAGGCTATTGCTGGTAAACCTGGGGGTTTGGTTTTACTTGGGACTGGTTCTGGGGAGATTGTAGGCATTTCTTCTGGAACCTGAGTGAGTAAAGAGACAGCTGCTAAGGACAGTCATGTGAAGAAGGACGTAGGATTTTGTTTCTTTCTAGTATCTTGTGGCTTGCGATCTGGAGTCACTTTGCTTATAACTATCATCTTCCCTCCAGCAACTGAGTATGTTTTCATAAACAGAACATAATTGATTTGATAATGCTTTATGTGAGTAGGGATGTTTCCATACCCAAAAGGTAGGGATACCAGATAAATGGTAAGAGCAGATGGCACTGTCATTATCAGAGGAAAACAGTTAAAAAGTTGTTTGAGAGAGGGAAGTGAATCAAAGAATACTGTGCATAAGCATGCTCTCAGCTGTCTTTGCATACTTAGTGTTTCAGATTCAGCTCATACGGTCTCATGCTGCTTTTGCTACTGTGCTCTGCTTTCAGCTATAGACAAGTCCTCCCATTGCTCCACAGACAAAGAACCATGGCAGAGCTGTTGACCTAGGATGCAGCTGGGTGGGAGGACATAGTAAAGAACGGGTCTCCCATGGCTAGAGACAGTCTGAGTACTGAGTGACCAAGAGAAGGAACAGAGACGGGACGCGGTGGGGATCATGCCAGTTGTGGAAAACAAGCCTTGCTCCAGGATCTGGAGCTAAGCAGTCTTCTTGTTTATTTCTCCAAGTGTGCTGTCCAGTTTTATCTCCCGTATGT
Organism: Picathartes gymnocephalus; assembly: GCA_013390045.1. Taxonomy (NCBI): domain Eukaryota; kingdom Metazoa; phylum Chordata; class Aves; order Passeriformes; family Picathartidae; genus Picathartes; species Picathartes gymnocephalus. The sequence goes on from WEKY01010810.1 coordinate 20,883, forward strand.
GTTTAGCTGCTTGCAGTGCTTGCTTGCTAAGATTTATGAAGTCTGCATAATGTGACTGCATGTTGATCAGCTTTCCTTTTTAGAGCACTGAGTTGGTGTAATTGCCTCTGAGATAACTAAGTCTGGGTTGAAACTTTGGCCGTGGGGAGAAATGCAGTGCAGTCATGTTAGTTTGGGGCTAGAAATGGAAATTTTGGTGTGTTACTCACTGATTTGTGAGTAGGTTTTTGTCACAAAAACACCACACAGCAACAAAAAAAAATAGGAAACCCAAAAAAGCTTTCTGTAAAATGGGCTCTCTAAATGAAACGTTCACCAGTCTGTCTGTCTTGGAGATATGTTTGTTGGTTTTAGTGGCCGGAGACATTGGTGTATGCAGTTACACAACAAAATATTTTGTCATATCTACTTTGCATGTCACTATTAAAATTTTTAATTTTATATCTTATTATCATCCAACCATGGGGCTTTTTTCTTATGTGAATCCTAGTTAATACAAATGTTTTTCCTAGACTTTTTTTTTTTGGATTTTCGCAAATATAATTGAAAGTATTCTCTTCCCCTCTCCTGAATCCTTATTTTTGTTTCATGGCTTTTGTGTTGCCTGTTTCACATATCATGTGTTAACTGATATTTTCAGTTGCTGTTTTATTACGTTGGTTCTTAGGCTCTCCAGAATGTGTTTCTATTGTGCTGTGCAAATGTAGGGGAGAGCTGATTTCTCCCTACAAGAGTCTGTGCTTTCATGTGCGAGCTGGGGGCCAAAGATTGTTCGGACTCAGAGAAGAAATTATAGTGTGTGAAAGGTTCTTAGTACATTAAACATTGATGTAGGCAAAAAGAAAAAAAAATCTATTTTAGGCGTCAGGTTCTCTATTTATAGTTCTTTGCACACCTTTTTAAGGGACTTTAAGGCTGCATCACCTGACGTGATCTAGCAATCAGCTCCCTGAGAAGGTGCTCTTTGAGCGATAAGGGATGGAGAGGCTACGCGAGATCAAAGAGCAGGTTCCTTAGCGGCCCTCGTTGCGCTAATTACCTGCGCAAAGCCCTTTCCTGCCTCGCCGCTCGCCCGCAGGAGCCGAGCGGTGCCGGCCGCCCTTGGGATGCCGCTCGCCGCTGCCGCCGAGGTGGCTGCCCCGCGGCCACGCTCCCGGGCGCTGCGGCACTCGCTCCTCGGCAGCGGGCCCGCTCTCGGCTTCCAGGATGCTGCCGGCAGCCGGAGAGGAGCTCTGGAGTCCCTAGTGGTTAACGGCAGGGAAACAAACAGCTCCTTTTTCCGGCTCTCTATCCTCGGCGAAGAATGGGACCGGTGCCGCGGCTGCACCGCGGTGAGCGCTAACCCGCGGGCTTTGCTCGGTGCCACTTGCTGCTGACCTCCTTTTCTTTTGGCATGCTGTATTCACCTTCTGGGCCGTGTGGCTGCTGTTTGGTGCCACACTTGCAATAAGCTCTCAGCAGGCCTTCTCTGTCCTTCCAATTGTCTTGAATAAGTGTATTGCAGTGTCTTCATCCTGAGGGGAGCTGCTGCAACTGAAGAACAGTAGGAGTAAATAAGTTGCTTTGCGTGGCTTGCTTGTTTTCCTTTTACCTTCAGGCCAAGTTCTTAATACTGCAAAACAAAGTTTTCCTCTTTACTCTGGCAGAATCTGTGAGCACTCTTTTTACGCTAATTTCTATCATTTTAGTGTAAGCCAGGGTAAAACTTGACTTGTTACTATCAACCTGAGTACCTTCTGTGAAAAATGCTTGTGAAATATTGTGAGTGTGCTGGAATATTCATGATATAGATGAGTATGTGAATCTCTAATGCCAGCAGTACTATAGGATGTTGCCAGGTACTGCATCTCCTCTGGTTTTCCACCTTTCAGCTGAGGTACCTTGTCTTTTATCTACTTCTCATTTTATACTGATGCTTTTATGGAATATTTAGCAATTCTGTAGATGCTTGATTATTATTTTGGTCTGAAATATATTTTGCTATTTCAATACCTGCCACCTTTTGTCCCTTGCTTGTGACTTGACACGGTGCAGAGCAAAGAATGGCTTTGCAATCTGGTGTGTGCCAGTGGTACAAAGCCTGGTCGAAACAAACAGCTCCAATGACGATTAGTGACTTGATTTATGTTGGGTATGGAACAGGCAGGGTACAAGGGTTTGTGTTTCACCAAGTGCAAAGTAGGACATAGTAGATTGGTAGGGTGTGCAGCAGAGGACAAATGTAACCTTAAGTGGGATTTGTATCCCTGTATCCAGGTTGCTTTCTGTCATCCTGTAACCACGGGCTCAGAAGTCACGTGTTGCTTTCTGCAGTGTTGATGCTCTAAGTGGAGTTGCTTAAGGCTGTATATAAAACCTCACTACAGGTATAATTCAACTATTCTTTCTCCAGTTGCAGAAAAGTGAAGAGTTCTGTCTCTGTACCTTGCCACCCCGTATGTGCTGCAAAAGATTTTTCTGTCATATCTATACCCACGTGTATTTTGTTCCTCTTGCATAATTCATTGTTGAAGAATTTGCATTTCCCTGAAGTTGGAAGTTCCAGGAGTGTATTGTAATGATGAGAGAAATGGGGGCAGAAGGAGATGACTGTTTTTTTTGTTGTTTTTTTTTTTTTTTGACCTAGCACTTTTGCAAATTTATTTATTGTACAAAAATCGCTTAACTAAGAGGCAGTTGAACTGGTGCCAGTGAAATATTTCAGTCTTTAAAAATGACAAGACTCATTTATATTTATACTTGAAAAAGCATTTTCTGAGCTGCCTCAGCACAAGGTGACCATCTGTCTGTGTCCCCTGCTAACCTAGCAGCGAGGGAGAGCTTAACCTTTGGCTGTCTCCTGTTTAGAGACACCCACATGCCTCTTCTATTTTTCTACCCAAAGTTAGTTGCTTACTGCATGTTTGATTTGGGGAATACTCATAGCCAAAAGGAGTACTGTTTCAGGCAATACACAACAGGGAAGTTTTGGTGTGATACCACATAGGGAACTGTTGTCACAGGTAGCCTTTACAAGAGCTGGTCTCTAGTAGTTGGAGAGCTGATTAAAATGCACAGAACATGTGTTTGGATAGCTACAGCTGTTTGAAAGATCTCACTATTCTTGAATAAGAGGTGAGCATGTATGCTAAAGCATGCATGTGGCTTTCTTCACAGATTAGAATGTGAGTATCTTTCATGTGGGAATCCTTTCTTTTAAAGCAGATGAATAAAGGACACTTCCAAGAAACTCTCTTGACTATCATATTTTAGTAACTTAATTTATGTTGTGGTTTTTTGTTTTTTTTTTTTTTTTACATGGACGTAACATTGCCTACATCAACAAGGATTTAAAGCACATGATAAAAGAAACTTGGTGAGAAAGCAGTTAGCCCTCATTGAGGTGTACTCTTTGATACGCCACATCACTGAGTCATGGGAGTACCCACAGTTGTGCTAGGTCTCTCCAGCACTCTGTCTTCCTTTCCAGGGTGTCACTCTAAAGGTTTCAACCTCTATTAGAGTTTAGCACCTTGAAGGTGTGATGGAGGCCGTATCAGGTTGGGATGTGGCTCATCACAATATCAATAATGCTATTGATGCCACATGTGCTGCCCTTGATGAAATGATGCAAACCTAAACGTCAAGGTAGTCCATTGTAGCTGAGAAGTACTTAGCTGGGAGAGAGGGCATGCTGAAAGGCTGGTGTGACCTTTCCAGATCGTTGCACCATTTAGTATAATTAATGAAAATCTCCCTGCTGAAATGAAATAAATGTCTATGTGCCTTTTTTTTTTTTGGGGGGTGGCGGGGCACGGTTCAAGGAGCTTAGGGAAGGATAGAAATACAGCTTTTGAAAAGAGTAAGTGACCAAATCTTGTTGTGAAAAAAGGAAGATAGTACAGAATTAGGCAGCGCAGGTATGCAGTGTTTCACTGTCAAATTATTGAAATTAATGTCTGTGTCACTGTTTGCGTCACTGCAACATGTCTTCTGACACCTCTGGCAATTTCCCTCTTGACTGAGAATCATTTTTCATCTTCATGATGCACCAGGAATCTTTTATCAGTACTACAGAATTGCTGTGTATGTATTCATAGCTTGGCTTTGAAGGAGAGGTGCTTACAATAGGTTAAGAGCTCAGGCAACCATAATTTCCCTTTTGGCAATGCTCTGTTTGATCCTCTTTTACACATCAAATAAGTACACTGGAGGTCAAGGGAAGTGGGCAGTGTAACAAACCCAAGCACTGACTGACACAGCCTACAAGTCCATGTTAGTTAAAACTTGTATTCAGACAATGCTGCCACTTGTTCTGTGTTTAAAAACAAAAATGTTTTGAAGTTCCTGCCAGCAACCAGAGCTGTCCAATTTAAATTTTATCAGTTATTTGTCATTGTCTGGCATATTTTGTCTGAGTGGTTGTTACACAGTTTTTTGTTATTGTTTCCCTCCCATGTTTTACTGGAGCAACAATAGCATGGAGACATTTGTCTTGCAGAAGAAAAAGATCTCTGAGAATCATTCAAACATGTTTCCTTGGCTTTGTCATGGTAAATTTGTATGTCTAGGAAATGAGACTTGTTGCTTGTTGTTTTCTTCTGGTGCTGCTTCTCAATGGTTAGATAGAATCTCAGACGGCTTCCTTTGAGAAACCCAAACAGTAGTATGATATTTAATCCTTTCGTAACCAGAAACAGCAAGTGAATGTAAAATTGATGTAAACGAGATTTTATTTAAAAATACTCTATTCCTGTTGCATGGTGAATAAAGGACCTAACTGATTTTAAGTTTTAGAAATATGTATATGGGGTTTTATTGGGGAGATTTGGGTTATTATTTTTGAGGCTGAAAAACTGCTAGGACTTGCTTATGTATATATATATATGTTTATTTTTAAAAACTCCGTCCAGTCACAGGGCAATGTAGAGAGCAGGATGATGATGAAGTCAATTCCTTACCTCAGGAAAGAAAATTTCTTTCTAGTCATTCAGGGCTGTAGTCAACATATCTTTCTTCTCACTTCAAAAATATGTTTTCCATAGTTAAATACTTGGAACAACTGCCAGCAGGTTGTCTTTAACATGTGGCAGAGAGAGGGCGTTTGGGCAGTAGTTGCTTTTAAATCTGGAGTTACCTTTATTATGAATTGTGCTGTTAGTGCACTTCTTCTGATGACCCTACTGCAGTGTGACCCTGAATAATGGGAAAGTATTCAAAAATGGCTCACTTGGTTGCTTCTAAAATTCACAGCCACCTTCACATCTTATGATAGAGACAAATCTGGATTCAAACTGCTGAACAGCTTCCTGCAGGCTGTGTCATACCAGTGTCCTTGTAGAAAGGTCCCGTGGCATTTAGAGACTTTGGAAGGCAAGTTAGGGAGGTCCAAAGGTTTTGTTTTATGAAAATGCTGTTCTAATTTCAGCAAAATAAGCCATTTGTGGATGGCTGGCTTTTTCTAAACACTTGCAAAAGCAGTAAAAAGAGGCAAATATGGAGACAAGATTTTATCAGTGCTTTCTTCCCCAACGGATACGAAAGCTGGTGACACTTCGTGCTGAAGAAAAATCTTGTTCTGAATGTTTGTTCTTCCACAAAAAGGGGCACTACTGATGCCACTGAAGTCTTAATGAAGTTCTGGAGAAAAGACATAATGATGACTTTTGGAAGAGGAGTATTAACAATAGTAATCTTGCACAGTTTTTTTAGTCTTGGGCTTCAGTACTGAAGTGATTTCTTAAAACTTAGGAAGGCTGATGTAAACGAGACTTGTGAGATTAATGTGAATCCCACAGCATTTTGCAGCCCTTCAGTTGTGTAAAGAACTGGAGCAAAATCATAATTTCCTAATTTGATAATAGAGACTTGCCTTGCTTTTGAGCAGGGTGTGTGGCCTCCTTTAACCTTTTCACCTCTAAGGATATCAACACATGGAAACAAGAGGGTTTTTCAAAGATACCGTGTTGTGCGTTTCCTCCAGTAGCTGTTTGCCTGTGCTACTCTGATCCTGTTCAGAGACTGAAATGGGCCTTTTGTATTTACCAATATACACTTACCTCAGCCTTTAATGGCTGGTGATGGAGTAGAACTAACTTTTTGGATGCCAATAGAAAGCACATTGGCTTAATTGACTCTGATCCTTCACTCTTACCTGCCCAGTGGGATGCTTGAAAAGGAGCATGTTCTTCTGCATACATTGCATTGAACAGTGAAGGTTTGCTTGATGCAAAAATTATTCACTGCATGTCTGCCATCTGTTCTCCCATTCTCTCAATGCTCTAGCTGATCAGTAGAGCTCCTCAATTTTTTGAGTGAAAAAACCTTGGGTGAGAAAAATGGCCTTAATGTTTTATGCCACTTTTTTTGTCTGAATAAACAACAATGGAGTATACAAAGGATTAATAGATTCTTCCTATTAGGCTTCAGCTATATTACTGTGAGAAATTTGTCTGCTAAAATACGAGCCTTACAGTACCTCTGCAGGCATAAATTACCTGGTTTTTCCTCCTGAGGGATGGCTTGTCGGTCTAAAGGCAATTTTTTTACATTTACAATGTACTATAACATTCATGTTCTTGTTCCAGTACACGCCCCTATATGCAATGTGTTACCTCCCTATGTACATTAATGTTGGTACCTTAACAAAGAATCAAATCTAAGCTTTTGTGTAGATAACTGAAGGCTGCTAGTGCATAGAGCTGACCAACAGAAAATCTAAGACACAGCAATTTACAATAAAAGCAAACCCATGAAATGTTTGTGCCTTTATTTTTGCTGTCCATGTGGGATTAGGGAATTGCTGTAGAGTGTGGGAGCTTGGGATGCAGGTTCCTGTTTTGACTCCTGCAAAGTAATTTGGCAGATGGAAGCTGCTGGCCTCAGTTAGTCAAAATAAGGACTGCAACCTGAACAGTGTGCCACAAATCTCAACAGTGGCCTCTTGCTGAGGTGGCTGTACCTTTGTTTTCCTTTTTCCAACAATCGGAATTGCCTACCAAAGTTTATCTAACACTTCTCGAATCTAATTTTGTCTGAAATTGCAGGAGGTCAGAGTGTATATTGAAATTTTCTTCTCCTGTTTCTAGGCATCACAAGAATAATATAAAGAGCTTCACTTCCACTGTTTCCCTTCTGACACAGACAGTGAAATTTACTTTTGTACATGGTAAATTTAATCCCACTTGAGTACTATAAATGTGTGTATGTATGAGCACATGTTTGCAAGGCAGTCTTCTGATCAAGACCTAAGTGAGCTTAAGGCAGGCTTAATGCTGGCTCACTCCATAGGATTCTGTTTCATTGCATTGGAAAGATGAAGTGCACAGAAGTTTCAATCAAGTTAAAGCTGCACAAACCTCAAAATAGCATGAGTTGGTGGCATTATATATCCTAACTAGATGTTACAAAGGTGTTGGTTTATCAGACGGTTTGCCTGTTCTTTCAGTATGCTGAAGAATTTGTAGAAAGTATTGGTTGAAGTTGCTGTAGGAAATTTCAGACTGTGTTCTGTTCTTACCTTTGTAAAGATTTCAGAGCTCTGGTTTTTGTCTCTTAATATTACTTTTTGTTGCTGTGATGCCTTATTTCTAAATATCAAAAGATGTCTTCTCTGTTAGAACTGAATTTGTGTGCTTAAGGTCTGCAAAGTTTGTAAAAGTCTCCTGTAGTAGAACAGAAGAACAAAGCAAAATTTCTTTATTGCTCAGAGAGCAATGATACATTTGTTGACCACCAACACCTTTTATGAATCTTTGGGGGATGTAAAGAAGGTGTTGTATTAACCGAAGTTGATCTAAATCAACTGGTATGGCTTGTGTTACAAAAATGTTAGCGAGCCCATTATAATGTTTCCATCAGAATCAATACACTAATGAAATCAGAATTGGGCATTATATTTTGGACTAAATTTCTTTACAATATGTTCTCTATGAAGGCTTATTAGGGGAAGTAAATTATTCACATATGGAAGGTATGTTGATCTGAGCCGATTGAGAGAATGTTTGCAATTGCGTTTTCCATAAACCAAGAAGAAGCAGCTGGGCAGAAGCTTCTCTCTGAATTATGAAATATGATGAGGCATGTTACTGAAGTCATAAAATCATTAAGTTTTGAAAAGAATTTATTGAATCCAACTGTTAACCCAGCACCACTGTATTCATCACTAAACCATGTCATTAAGTGCCTCAGCCACACTTTCTCTTTGAATGCTTCCAGAAATGGTGACTCAGCTGCTTCCCTGGCCAGCCTGCTTGGGTACTTGATAACCCTTTCAGTGAATAAGTTTGTCCAAATATTTGTTCTGAGTCTCCCCTGGCACAGCTCAAGGCCATTTGCTCTTATCCTGTCACTTGTTGCCTGGGAGAAGAAACTAAGCCCCACCTGGTTACACACTCCTTTCAGTTAGTTGAAGTGCTAAGCTTTTCCCCAAACCTCCTTTTTTCCCTGGCTAAACACCCCCAGCTTCCTCAGACATTTCTCACAGGACTTGTACTTCACACCCTCCACCAGCTCTGATGCCCTTCTCTGGACATGCTCCAACACCTCCATGTCCTTCTTGTCATGAGGGGCCCAAAACTGGACACAAGACGTGAGGTGCAGCCTCACCAGTGCTGAGTACAGTGAGACCATCACTGCCCTGGTCCTGCTGGCCAGGATGCCATTGGCCNTCCTGCTGGCCATACTGTTGCTGGCCAGGATGCCATTGGCCTCTTTGGCCACTTGACCCCACACTGGCGCATGTTCAGCTGACTGTGGACCAGCACCCCAAGGTCCTTTTTCACTCAGTAGTTTCCCAGCCACTTTTCCTCAGCCTACAGTGCTGCATGGGGTTGCTGTGACCCAAGGGCAGGACCTGGTACTCCACCCTGTGGAACCTGACACAGTTGGCCTCAGCTCGTCAATCCAGCCTGTCCAGATCCCTCTGCAGAGCCTTCCTGCCTTCCAGCAGAAAACTCCCATCCAGCTTGGTGTCATCTGTGAGCTCAGCAGGAGGTGCACTCAATCCCCTTGTCCAGGTCATTGATGTTAAGCAGGACTGGCCTCAGTACTGAGCCCCAGGGACACCACGTGTGAGTGGCCACCGACTGAATTTAAGGCCATTCACCACCATGTTCTGAGCCCAGCCACCGAGCCAGTTTTTACCCAGTGAAGAGTACAACCACCACACCATGGGAAGCCAGCTTCTCCCTGAGAATGGTGTGGGAAACTGTTTCAAAGACTTTATTGAATTGCAGGTAGACAATATCCATAGGCTTTTCCTCATTTCTTAAATGGGTTACCTTGTCATAGGAGATCAAGTTAGTGGTGCAGGATCAGCCTTTCCCAATCTCATGCTATTGGTGTTGTATTCCCTAGCTGTGCTGCACTCCAGATGATCTGCTCTGTAACTTTTCCTGGTGCTGAAGTCAGGCTGACAGGCCATCAACTTGGGCTCATCTAGGATTTGAACCTGAGACCTGATGTGAGAATCATCCCCTACATCAACAAGCTGCCATGGATAAATTAATAGTTATTTCTAATTATTTCTCTCACTCTTGAATGTTGGAAAATAGAAAAAAAAAACCTAAAACTGGGTCTTTCATTTTCAGTAAGAGCTTACAAAACTCAGGAAAGAAAAGCCAAACTCTTTTCTTGGTATTTCATTGAGATATTCTGAATAAGGAAAATGGATGAAAGAACAAAAGTAATCCGAATTGGCAGATGTGAAGGATAGAAAAATTGTTACATTTGAGTGTTTTTGAGTGCAAAGTGGCTTTTAAAGAGCTTATGAAGTTGTTACAAAGCTAATTCTGCATAGTGAAGTGCAAGGTAACAAACTTCAGAAAATAGTTTGTCATGTTCAAACCCATTGATTGCCATACAGTTGGTTTTGTTATTGGATTACTGAAAGTATCTGCTTAGTTCTCAGGTATGGTCAAAAAATGATTAACAGTTACACTTAACAAGAGTTTTTGAATAAGAAAAGGGTGGGAATATACCTAGAAATATGTATGTTGCTGTTTCAGCAAAGGATATGTAAGGTATTTTTTGGGTTTTTTTGTTGGTCCTTTTTCTTCATTTTGGAGAAGAAAGAACAGAGAGGAGCAGGGCTAGGAAGAAAATATTAGGAAGAAATAAAAAACTCTGGACTTTTCTCTGGTCTTAGTGGAAAAGCTTCCATTGACTGCCAGGAGTATACCAGCAAGACTTTTGTGGGGGAACTGTGATGAACCTTTTAAATAGGGAAGAATAAAGATAACAAGAACACTGGGCTTATAAGGGTATGTAATATATTACAAAATGAAGACGTTAAATAATAGACTATGTAATCTGGATTTGACTGCTGCTTTTGTACTAGTGGGGATAACATGTTTATTTAACGAGGAGAGTAGAAAGAAGTCTTTTCAAGTAGCACTTGTAGAAAAATTAGTTTTATTTGCTCTTGATGCATAAATAGAGAATCTCATATCTCTCTGAAAGTTTTCCTGAGAAAAATAAAAAGAAAATAAAGGAAATGGGGTAGGAAAGAAATATCTTGTTTCTCTCTCCCTCACCATTCTTCTCAAACAGAATAAATGAGACTAAGCAAATTTTTTTTGGAACTGGAGAACTAGAGAAAATTGAGTGGGTGTTTGTTTTTTTTTTTAATAGTGAGGATAGGACTGCAAGAAAGCTTTGCCATACTAATTTTTGTGCTTTCAAATGTGTGCCAACTGCTGACCATTGCATGTAGGAAGATAGCTTTCCTAAAGAAAGACACCTTCAGATCTGCAGCCTACCTGTGCTTTAATCTAAAGGGTCTTGCTGCTCTTGGATCAGGTGAGGCCACATCTTAGACATCAGTGGTTATGGTGATGATTGCTTATACTACATATCTAATTTTTGTCTAATATCATTTGCCTCATCTATATCTCTTTAACTGTTGTGTCATGACCTGAAAAAAGGGACAGCCTTGTACATAAAATACTGAAGAAACTGCAGAACTACCAAACATAATGGGGTATTTTAGAACTGCACTGCTCCTTAAAAGATTGTAAAGTGAAAAGAGAGGCTCCTGTGTGTTAAAATATGCATAAATTATGGCTTCATTTCTGTTTCAGGCATTGGTGACACAACTCCTATGGTTTGATATGAGTGGCCTGAGGCAACAGAATTTAAGAAATAATGTGCTCCATTATTCTCTATAATGAGTTTAGCACACAACAGGAGTGTGTTGTTTGCTAAGGACTATGGTCTTCAGGGTGCTGGGTAACTGTGAGTTTCAGCTGTGTGTATTACAGGTGTTGAAATGACTGAAAATGGACTATGTCAGCAGTATAAATCTCTGTTAACATTTTCTTGAATATGAAGTGTGAGAATACTTATTTTCTTTCCAGTTGTTAGCACTATGCCTTCAGCCAGATGGTGAATATAGTGGAGGTTCTTTGTGTTGTGTGTTTTTGTTGGTTTTTGTTTTGCCAGTGGCAGGGTTTGTTTCATTATGGGCACTGTGACTGCTGTGTGTGCTTGTATGTGCATGTATCCTTGGGATCTTTTAGATAAAGTCGCATTTGTCTTTGGAATTTTTTTCCTTCCATTCTCTTGGAAAAAAAGTTAAGTTGTCCTGAAAATCTTGAAAACCCTGAATCTTGATTTCTTTTCTCTTTTTGCAGAACCCGGTCTGCAAAAGTAATAGTAGCTCAAGCCTCTGAATTCATCTGGTATATCTGCAGGTTGTCCTGGAAAGGCTCTCTGGGACCGATTTGACTAGTTCAGTGCTGGGATGGAAAAAATGTTATAGATTTCTCTCTTAAGACTGCTAAATAGGATAGTAGATCTTTAGGTAGGAACAGGTTTTAGTCGTACTTGGCACAAACAATGTAGAGGAAAAGTTTTAGAAAAGGTCACTAGAATGGATTACATTTGCAAGGAGACAATTGCTTTCAGTAGAATAACTGATAACTTTGTTTCTCCTTACTTCACCAATTCTTTTTCTCAGCTTATGGGAGAGTCTTTCTTTCCCAAAGAAATATTGCAAAGATGATGTGATAATCTTAGTAGGGGTGTGTTACTGGTTAGATTCATCTGAAATATTTTGTTAAGTTAGAATTTTCTTTCATTTAGAATATGTTGGTATTTGTATATCAGACATTATAAAGGCAAATTGTAATTTGTTTTCAGGTGTCACTTTTCACTTCTTGATACCCATGGGTGCTATATATTTATTTTTTTTTGTCCAGTGATGCATGTGTGACAAAGAATGGCAGTGTATTTTTGCTGCTTTCATGCATGAATTTTACCAGTGTCTGTACTTCAGTACTGTGGAAATAGTACTCACACATACACCTCAACTAAAGAAAAATCCTAAACTGGGAAAGAATGTGCATGTGCACTGCAAAACAAAACTGCTGTAGAGAGAAGGGAATTCTCTACAGAGTTCTCATAATGTCTATAATTCTTTCCTTATTATGAATTTTCCTACCATAATTGTCAAGTTTTTTTATTACCTCTGACTATTTAGAAGACATCTTCACCTTTTTTTATTCAGGACTGGGAAATTCAGAGAGAACACAATATATATCAGAGTACTAAAGGAGGTCTGATGGAACAAGATGGAACCAGAAATCCCGTGTAGTTCCCTAACAACATGTTTAGGAAAATGCAACTTAAAAATGCAAAAAGCACTAGAAAAGCAAGCAAGCTTTGCTGTTTATTGTTGGTGCACATTTGTATAACTCAGTAGTTCATAAGCCTATACTAAAATGTTTCTGGTTATGAACACAATATTATGTATGACACATGCTAATTTTAAAAATCTATTTTAGTTGACTGAAGTATTTATGTTGGTATTTAACACAACTAGAGATGTTCAAGATAGCACAGTGTTAACTGTTGTACTCAAATTAATGTTTCCAATTAATTGTCCCTCTGCATGTGTAATTACAGACTATGCCTGCTCATAGTTCAGCATCATGGGCAATAGCTAGAGAAGAGTAATTAGTTCAACTTTTCAGTGTATATTTGGGTGCTAATTGTTTCAGTGTTGTTCCCCTGCCCCAGTTAACTGTCATGGATTTTTTACTTTTTTCCTACTAAGATGGTAATTCCTTGTACTTTTACTTTTTAAGTCTTGGTGAAGTTATATAGATAACATTGCTAAAAACATTTCTCCACAGGTGCATGATCATCCCAGTATTTTTATTACTGCACCTAAATTGGCTAGAAAAACATACTCTTTCCACTGAATGATTTATAAAGAGAACTGTCTGTAAACCCTAGCAACTTTTGTTGTCATTTTACCTATATCTAGATCTTTTTTCTGGACTCACAGCCACATGGTTTTCTGAAACTTATTTGCCGTGTCTGTCAATGAGCAGATGCTGTTTGTTTATCATTTTGAAAATGAAGTAATACGTACGGTAACTTGAGACTTCAGAATATATTTTGCTCATTGTAGGTAGTAGATGCTTACACTCTGCGTATGATTTTATGAATAAAAATCAGCATAGAGATTAACACAGGTGAAGGTAAATAGTATTTATATGTAATAAATTTATGCTTGCAGTCCATAAATGAGTTATGTGAAGGCAATTTTAGAGCTTAGAAGCAAAGATCACAGAGGACAGTAGCTATTGGAGTTTTTTTAAAATGTTTCTTTAACCTTCTTGGAGCTGGGACACAAAATTCACTGGCACGTATGTGATAGCATATTCTTTGTATGTGCTTTTTATAAATCATACTTGATTTAACTCTGAACCAAATGGTAAGGTGACTTCTAAAGTCAAAATTTTTAACTTACAGAGCAACCATTTATCTGGCATGCTTTGTTGAAAGCATCAACTTTGATGAAAACCAGTGTGTCTCTTCATGATCATTTAGTTGACGGATTAATGTTAGATAATAGCCATTATCAAGTCAGAAAGCTTGTGGTTTTAGTCTGCTACCTTGCATTATCCTGGTATCTTACCTGAAAGGAAAGTAAAAGTCTATACACAGGAATAGGATGAAATTAAAATTTCTTCTTGACCATAGCCAGAAAAATTCTTAATGGAATCTCTTCACAATGTTTGTGTCAGGATGATGATGTACACCCAGCAGGTGCTGAGAAGTAGCTTTCCTGCCCATTCAGACTTGAGACACTCCAATTACACTCTTTAATTGGGGATACCATGAGGTTTTATGCAGTGGGAGTTGTCTACACCTACCTGTTGTGGGGTGACCCTTTGCAGGACCTGCAAACTGAAGTGATCTTATGACATCCTTATACTCCTACCAAATTACCTGACCTCCCTTCCAGACGTGAGGAATTCTTTTTTCCCTTCATCTCTAGTCTAATTTCTCTGTTTAATTAGGCTGGTCTTTTTCCCTGACAACTTGTCTTTCTATACCTGGGGACAGCCTGCTCCTGAATATTTAATAATTCTTCTTAAAAGCACATTTAATTTCCCTGGACTCCTTTGCCCTTCAAGACTGATTCCCAAGGGATTCTGTCAAACGATGTCCTACAACAGGTCTAGCAGGGCACCTCACCTGGTAGGCCTGTTTATCAGTTGTATTAGGAAGCTTTCTTCTGCATCCTCTGGGAACCTCCTAGACTTCTTCCTCTCTGCTGTGTTGTATTTTCAATAGACATCTGAAGATGAAATTTTCCATGAGAGTACAATGTGTTGTTATAGATGATATTCACAGATAATAGTGCTGGATGCTTAAATGATAGCTCTCCTACGGTCAACTTCCGTTCCATTTGCTGTTCAGGAAGGATGGGTTCAGCCTGAGAAGTGACACCAGTAATCCTTCCATGTCTTGTTCGATTTGTTTGATTAAAACATTAGGCTTATCAAGATCAGGTGCTAGAAGTTTAAATTTAATGGTGTGAGGTTTGATAGATGTTTCTGTGTGCTGCTAAGGCATTTCATCTGCAATACTTTTCCTAAAGCACCATCTCTGATCTGAACCTGATCAATGTCCAAAACAATGGATGAGACTGGATCTGCAGGCTACTCGATTGATTTATGGTGACCTTGATTCCTCAGATTTATTTCTTTTTCTAGAGTACTGCTTGAAGTTAGTTTGCAAGAAAACTTCGCAGGTAGCCAGCAGGGAGATGCAATTACTTATGAAACCTACTGTGTACAGGAAGAGGATACATTTACTGTTCTGTCTCTTGAAATGCTATCACTGCTTTGTAGGAATTAAAAACTGACTGCTTTTTTAAAAGTGTCTAAGAAGTTAAGCGCCTGTGTGGGTCTCTGCCTGGAAGCTGAAGGCAATCATTTCAGAATGCTCAAGCCAGTTAAATAATTGTATCAAAGTGAAATAGAAATAGATCCTTATTGTTGTAAGGGTTGCTATAATCTTGAACAAACTGTTATATTGGGCAGCATGGGAGGCTGTATACATCCTTCATGTTCTGTATTTACTTGCTCATGATACTGTTTAAATTATTGAAGGTGTGTTCGTTAACACTTTCTGGTTCAGGGAGACTATCTACTCCTACTATTCTTCTGGCAGAACCAAGTAAAATTGTAGAGTTAAGTGATAAGCCATGAATTTATTGGTAGCAGATGTAGGAAATATATACTGAAGCTCATAAAAAAAATGCATTTAATTTCAAATATTTGTAATAATGGAGAAGTTAACCTCAGAATTAAATTACTAGAAGTTGGAAAGCATACGAGTCCAGATATAGGTGCTCAGTTCAGGACCTCTAATTCCTTCTATTTTTGTAGTTTCTATAGATTTTTGGTGGAGAGGGCAAGTAATACAAAATAATGTATGAATTGGAAGGTGTTGTGTACATTTTTAGAGGAAAGTTGCAATGTTAAAATAAACGCAGCTTACTTACAGAAGTTGTTAGTCATTCAGTTGATCACCATTGGTGTTAATTGAATATAGAGAGCAAGAGAAATACTAGCTAATAGTATTTTTTAAATTAAAATGGGTGGATAGATGTACCAAGTAAATTGAAGCTGAAGAAAAACTTGAGTATTGATGAAAATATAACATATTACGTAGAAGAAATCTAACCACAAAACGTATAAGCATTTCTATATTTCTGGGAGGGAAAGCTTTGTTCAGAATTTGGGAGTTATTAGAGATAGGCATCCTGATACTCTGAGTTTTTTCTGTGTATTTAACTGTTTTGAATCCGTAAGAGTGCTCTGTCACAGAATATTTTGTTAAATCCATTAACATGTCAGTTTGCTTGCCTTGGTGGCTTCAGTCTTCTCTATTCACTTAAGCTGTCTTGTTTTCTTGCTAAGCTTTTCCTATGTGTTGTTGCTGTGTTCATTGTGGCACAATGCTGCAGGTAGTGCTTCGAAGTTGTTTTTCAGACTGAGAGGCAAAGTACTTGCCTTGTGACTTCTCCCATTGTGCCCAAAGGTATCCTCCTGTTCAGTGACCTAGTGAATGACAAAGAGAAATGAAAGGGGACTTCTGTCTTCATGCTCTGCTCTGTTGGAAAGAAGGAAGCCCAGCTGCTTTTAGACAGCAAGACTGAGGAGAGATCCAAATTGCATACTGCAAATAATTAGAACAACATGGATTTAATATCATTATTGCCAGGCATTATTGTAGTCATTTAATCGCAACTGCTTTGTTCCTGGTTTCCGTAAATAACGCCCAGATCCTGGTTTCCGTAAATAACGTCATGTTCTAGGTAATCAGAGAAAACAAATTCAGATTCAGTTACCTAAGTTATTGCTCATATACTTCTCCAGCTTTTCTATTGCCTCCTCTATATAACATTTCTCTTTGACCTAGATAACTTCTCATTTGACTCCTTGAACGCAGTAACATAAGTGTTGAGAATGTTCTCCCTTCTTTTTGGATGATTTTGAGTACCCTTTCACTGATCCTCTTTCATTATATTTTGAATTTCAACAGCGCTGTGGCACGTTGCTAGATACTGCCTTCTGAATGGTAAAAAATAAGCAGTGGAGGAAGTATGAGGGAAGGGGAAAGGAAGAGGCTTTGTAGTTATAAAATCAGAAGTGGTGTTAGTGGTGGCAGTAACTCTGAAGGTCAGCCCTGTATAAATGTAAAATTCTAGCTTCTGTGAGATGTGACAAATGAAGAATTTGAAAGAATGTAATCTGTGACATTCACTGATAAGCCATAGGACTGTGTGCGTTGGATAGTGCAGGTGTCTTCTGGAGAATGGAATAATGGAATTTAAGATGTGAAGCTAAGAAGTCCAGAATAGAAAATTTGGCCATAGCTTTACATAAAAAAATACCTAGCTAATCAAAAGTTTCCTTGTCCCATTATTGACTTGATAGACTTTTTTTCTGCGGGGAGGGAGGGGCAACCCATGGAAACCTAACCTTATAAAGATAGTATCACAGTGGAGGTGGTCCCTACATGTATTAGCACTGCTAAGTCAGATTTATTTAGTCATTTATTCCTGAAGCAGACCATACCTCTGTAAATTGATATTCCAGTGAATGAGGAATCTGAGATACTGCCAGTAACTTGCATATGTAAGCCACTGGCTCTGGAAAGCATACATTTTGTGATGCTCAGACCTCTAGCCCTACATAAGCTGGCCAGATGTCAGTCAGAAGCTGTACTCATATTTTCTGCAAGGGATGGGTTTATGCTAGTGAGCTGATTTACATCAGGACTGTGATTTTGGTATTGTTGCCCTAGTCTTTGTGCTTGCTTTGCTTTGGCTTATCTCGTAAGTTGGTTGTGGAGCACAAACCCTGCCTTTTAGATGAGCCTGTTCAAGGTGAGGGCATCTCCTGTGTTCCAGCACTGAATTAGTGCTTGGTTCCTGGGCTCAGACTGGGGGTAGTCAGAAGTACATCCTTGGCACGTGTACCATTTGAATGCCGAGTTGCTCCTGCTGGGCTGTAGCTTCTACTTGGCAGAACTACTTGCCAGCACAGCCGTAGCTTTTGGCACAAAAGCTGTAGGTTACTGACTCCTGTAGCAAAAAATGCGATGATTAGTAGGGGTTAGTTAGATTTGAACAGACAGTCTTAATAGTGTCTCTGTCTGACTTGCCTGCTTGACCTAATGATCACTTCACATCTGTTTTTGTAATGTGTGCATGGAAGGTGTTTTTCTCCAAGCTGTGTAATGCTTTGGATTTCCTTTAAGTGGCAAAGATCTGGTTTTCACTTCTATTTTATTTTTACTGTTAATTTCTGATTACTGAATTCCCACTCATATTTCCTTTTGTTCCACAACACTTTTCCTGTTGTTCTTCAGTGCTTCTTTTGTGCAATTTGAATTGACTGTTTCTCTCTTAATTAGATATGTGGCTGCAACTTTGAGGGAGAAATCCTGACAGTTGATTTCCCTTTCCAAATTCATTTTGAGTATTTTTAATGTTGATACAGTGCTATTAAACCATATTAGAGAACCTTAATATCAGCCTAGCTTAGGTGATTTTTAAGATAGCAGGGTTTTTTTGGTACACTGTCTAATATTTTGATCAATGGGCAGAGTAATCCTCCAAGCCCATCTGCTTCTAATATTAGAGTGAAAATAGGAGCTGGGTTTACTTATAAATTTGCAGGTGGATAATCTCTGATGATTGCTGTACTTTGTTAGGGTATCAGCACCAGAAAAAGTCATAAAACCAGCTGAGCTAGGAAGGTTAAGGAAGCAGCTACTCTGCATCTCTGTAATCCCATAGAAGTGAAACTACTGGAGAATCAAAACCATTTAGGGTGAGGTAATCAAACAGAATAATGTTGTTTTTTTTTTTTTTGTAAGAGTGCTTTGACTTCAGCAGCCACAGTACCGTATGCTGTTTTCCGTAAATTCTTGCAAGCTAAGCAGGAAGTGGTCAAATTAGTGCAACATACTGTGTAAAGTATTTTTCATGCAAGACCTGTTACCCAAAATTCTTCAGGGCTGAACAATGTGGTGTTACTCTGGCACTAAAATTTATTATACTGAAGTGACAGAACACTGAAATGAGATGATGTGGAAAGTTTTGTTGTTTTAAAGTAACTATTTAACGAACCCAGCCCAAACTTTTATGTATTGAAAGGGATGTTCAACAGCAGCACATGGTTTATCGTGTTTGCTCTACTTTCTAAAGTAGAAAGCAAACCACACTTAAGACTATTTTGAAGATGTTGGTCCAGTGGTCTCAAACATACATGGAAATGTTCTTTTTTTATATGAAACAACCTGATTATTTTAAACCCTTCTTAGAAACACTGGAAGATCTTTAAATTTTTAAAGGTTTAATTAGGTTTCATGTCATACTGAGAAAATTTATTTGATCTGAAACTGTTTGCTTGCTTCTTGCAATTACTAGAAAGGGCTCTTTATCATTTCTGATATTCCCTTTTAATTTAGATGGTCAGTATATGGTTAAATTGGAATCTTGAATGTCTTGATTCTTTCATCTTGAATTTTTTTATGTAGTACCTATGTATGATTTTTTTAAAAAATTTACTTGTCATCTTGAATACTTGTGTGCCCTAAACGTATTCATGTTTTCTTTTTGAAATAGATCATATTTAGAGCATGGGTGAAACATGTTTGTGTTCCTGTTTAAATATTTTGCCAAGTCTGGGAAATTTCTGGAGGAAAAACAGAATGCTAACTGTGTATTTATTCCTTAGCAAGCTATTAAGGACACCATGAAATAACAAAATCCACCTCAAACACAGGTCTTGTTACATACAGCTTTTGTCTAACTCTCATGCACCAGCTGGTGGATCTTTATATAAAGAACACAAGGATAGTTGCAGCACCATTTTTGACTCTACTGAAACAAAATGAAATGCCTTGGAGCAAAGTTTCTACTTGCATATATTTTAAACCTTCCAGTAAGTATGTGCATGCTTATGTAACTAATATTAACTTTCTCTGATGCTTTTGTTACACCACAGTGAAATATTCTTGTGGCTTTTTGTACCTACTGAGTTGAGAAAGAAAGCACAACCTATGTTAATGGATTGTAAATGGCATTGTTTAAGCTTGTCTCACAGCTTCACTAGGTTTTGATATGCTTTTCTGCCCTCATAAATATTTATACACATCCATGCTTGACAGCTGAGGAAAAGTCTGTCCAAACAAGCCTTTTGGCCTAATCAATGCACATTTATAGAAATGCCTGTCTGCAGTGCTGAAGGCAGAGAAGACAACTGGAGTGCTGCTGTGGTGATCTCCATCCTAGAGATGTCAGCAGCAAACTCACTCTCCTGTGACATGGGAAATGAGAGTGGGTCAACATTCCTCATCGTCAGAATGAATTAAATGCTCACAGTACAAAAAATTACTGTGTCCTGCCATTGATTGTTAAAACCTTAAGGATTTAAAACTGTAAAGATGTATCAACATCATGAATTGGAATAGCAGATCTTTACCATACTCACTCCTCTTCATCTGTGGAACAGTATCTTCTACTTTTCTCCTGTGTTATACTGTTGGTGTGAATATGGAAGTGCTTATGGAGACTGTTCTGGGAAACATAGTGAATGGCTAGGAACCCTGAAATGTAAGGGTCTCAAACCAATAGAAGCTAACTTGTAATAAATTAAGGGAAACTAACAAGAGGAACTTAATTTTGGGTAGCTTACAGCATACTTGCAAGATTGTGTTGGAAGGATATCTAGCCTTTATTAGGGTTTTAAGGATATGCAGTTACTGCAGGCTCTAAAAACGGTGGTAGAGGTGGTATAGAAGTCCCAAGGCCTTTTACTCCAAGGAGATGAGGTAGTGTGGCAATATGGGTAGCAGACTCGTGTAAGCTCCTCCTAGCCCTTTTCCCATTTCATAGTGATGATCCAATCTGTTGGAAGTCAATGAGTTTTGAATGCCTTTCTGTTGCAGTATCTTGAACTGAGTTTGCTCTGGTTAAATGTGTTCAGATGTAGTAGGTGTGCCCTCGGGTGCTCGAGTGCTGGTGAGAGGAGTAAGGAGGTAAAGGTAGGAGCAGCTGGAGACATTAGGCTAGCTGCAGGTTTTGCCGACGCGGGAGAAGAGATGGCATGTAAGCGAGCATGTAGGAGCCCTCCCCTCTGGCAACACGTCAGCATCCATTTGGCAAACTGACGCTCAGCCTGAACGAGGGCTGAGCCTGCCTTGGAGAGCCCAGATGAGGCAGGTGCTTGTGCACTTGACAGCAGTTTGGGCTCTGGGCTTTGCTGTCTTGGGAAGGAGGGGTCTGCTGGAAGCTGATAAAGTGCTGTGACAAAGAGGTTCTTGTGCCTGGTGATGATGTTATGGAGTAACTACACTGTAAAGGACTGATTTAAGTGCATGTGCAGCACAGCTGGTACTGCATCACAAGGGTTTTTCTAAAGT
This sequence comes from Picathartes gymnocephalus, assembly GCA_013390045.1. Classification (NCBI taxonomy): domain Eukaryota; kingdom Metazoa; phylum Chordata; class Aves; order Passeriformes; family Picathartidae; genus Picathartes; species Picathartes gymnocephalus. The sequence continues at coordinate 42,102 of WEKY01010810.1, forward strand.
ACTTGTGGCAGAGAATGTGTTAATGCCTCTCACTGATTTCCTTAATGCAGTTGGGGATAAATCTTTGAAATAAGTGCCAGTTACTTACGCTGTTTACTTCAGTTGGGTTAATTTCAGACTTGCTGTACCTTGCTTATGTGACTGAACTACTTTAACCCTGTTGATAATATTGCACACTTGTGACATGGTGGTTCTGATGCAGAAGATGTGAAGACTGAAGCTGCCTATCAGTAGTGAAATCATTACTGTACAGGGTGTGATTTGTGCCATTTAATGTGTGTAGCTAAAGTTTGGCATCTGGCCTAAACTGTAGTGCTATCCCTTCTCCTATTCCTATAAAGTAGGGAAAAGATTGCTTCTCTCAAATAATTTAGACTATTTAGATCTTTTACACATCTAATTTTAGAATATGGTGGATCATATTTGTGGCAGTAGATATTTCCTTAAATTGATTACTTAAAGTACTTTGGAAAATTTAGTTGTCTAACTTAATATTGTTAAATGATTCTAAATTGATATTTATATACAGGCCAACTGGTGTCTTGCAATTGGTTTTGTAAAGATATGAACATAAATGTGTAGTATGGCACCTATTAACTGTTTGGTATTAATCTCTCCCTTTCTCTTTCTAAAATACATCACAAAAATAATTCTAAATATAATTTGCCAATTTTTACTGGGTGATTCCAGAAGCCAAAACAAATCTGAAAAGTTGGAAAAAAATTAAAGAATTCCAGGCTCTAAGCCTATTTACTCCTAATTGTGGCCTAAACAACTGAAGAAAAACATGGAAAAGATTTTTATCTTAGTAAATGCTGCTTCTGTATTGTACTTAAATGTAATTGAAATGGTAATCTTAAATCAGAAGAGAAAAAAATCAGCAAAACAAGTCTGTGAGCTATAGATGTTTTGCATTTGAAAACTGGGTACATTTGATTCAAGTTCTCATTAGGCAATATTAGCTACAGAACATTTTCCATGTATTTTACATATATTTTGTGACGTGTTTTGGCATATGACCAGACAAAATAATAAAACTTCCATTTTGGAGCTTAGAATAAAATCTCTTTGCCAAAGCTCGTTCGCATTAATTCTCCTTTAGATTTAGCCAATTGAGTGACGTGGCTGTAATCTGTAATTATTTTGCTTGCTTAAGCATGTGTGATATAAAAAATAGTGTTTATAATGCAGTTGTCACATTGTTGCACAAGGATGTGCTAGCTCAGGGCATCCGTTGCTGACATCTGCTCATTCTGACATCATGGTTTCTCAGCTGTAGATGTTGAGGGATATATTGTTAGCTAAGATTTTTCCAAGAGAATCAATCTTTAGAACCTCTAGCAATCTTCAGGCAAGTCTGAACTTTTGGTGTTTGAAATGGCCAGGAGCCATCATCTTTGTACGTTTAAATGGTGTGGGGGAACGGAAAGCTTATGAGTCTACTAATATAATAGCATGGCAATGGGATTAGTGTTGATCACTTTGTTCAGGAGAGAGGCTTGATTGAGGGTGATGTCTGGCAATATTACGTTAGGTTTCTGTGTAATCCACTCTGTAATAGCTGCTGTCAGCTTTGACTTTGGGCATTAATCACAGTTTGTCCTCCACATGTACTCAGCTGGGGTTGAACACGGTGAGTCTTCCCTGTACAGCTATCTGTGATTCAGTATCAAATTCTACTCAGTGCATCTCCCTCTGTATCAGTCAGGCTAAATCAGACTGTTTTCAGTCACAGTGACATGTGGAGCTAGAAAACACCTCTATTCTATATCTGTTTTCAAACACTTTTCCAACTCTTAACCTTGACCTAGATTTGTGTAGCTCTCCCAAGAATTTTTTTGTCCGAGAACAACAACTTATACGCGAACATTCCTAGTGTGTGCTATACCTATGTAATATGAATGGCAAATGAGATTCTCACTCTGAAGGGTTATATTCCTAGATATTAACTTTATTCTGATCAGTTATCTGAGAATTTGACATACTAGTATTTTAACAGGAAACCAATTTATTTTGAAAAGTTGTCATGTTCCTTGTAACTTGCTTTAACAATTAGTTCTGATCAGATCCAATGATATCAGATACCTCTTCTACTGAGACCAGCTTATCTTCATCACAACTTTGTGTTTACACAAAGGTCGTTCCCTAAGATTTAAGTTAGTTTCTAGTTTCTTGCATCTCACTTGAGGCTGTCTGAGGAGCTGGCTGTGCTTATTCACTAGTTCTTTCCCCTTCCAAAAATTATTATTCAAAAGGAAAGATAATTACAAGGTTGAAGATGAATGGTCTAATCCGCTGTCTTTAATTTTCTCATTTTCCTGCATTATTCATTTTTTTTGGCTGGGTGTTGGAAGCACAAGCTGGATGCTGATTCTCATGCTGGTTGCTGTCTGTCCACTGCCACCTGTTTCTTTCCAGGAGAATATCTCAGGTGTGCACCTGTTCTCCAGCTCATGATTTAGGGGGATTTGCAGGTTTGAGTCTCTTGTAACTTTTAATTGGCTCAATACCATCCGCTTTTAAAGTCTTTGGAGCAGAGAAGTTTTCTGACTTGGACTGAATATAGACAGCTTTCCTGACTGGTGTCTATAAACCCCAAGGAACTTGGGGAGTTTAATCTCCTCTGCCTAAGGATGAACTACTTTCGTCTGTCACCTCTTGTCTGTTAATGCTAAAACATTCCTGCTTGGCAAAATTGCTCATTTACCACCAGCTCTTTTGAAGAAAAACATCTTCCTTAGTATTTTAAACTGGGTTTTTTCTTCTTGCTGCTTGAGTTAGCAGCTCTTCAGACTCTGGTCTGTATTAGTTCTCTGGCCAGAAGAACAGTCCTTGACTTCTGGGGCTTAGATGAAAAAGGAGAGGTCCAACTGAGAAACTGTTGTAAAAGTAGCCTCGGTAAAAGGCCCTTATGGCCCCAAAGCTGATAATAAAGGGTAGGGTTCAATGTAAGGCCACTGTAATACAAAAATTGAAAGCTAGAATTCTGGGGACCTGATAAAATTGTGTCCATTATTACCTCAGTGGTGAAAGTTGGTAGGACTTTTACTCAGGACTCCACCTGGTGTTTTTTGGTAATTCTAAAACTGAATTACTTCAAGTGATTTTGTGAATATTTGTTGTTTTTCTTTTAAGACCAATTGTTTTCAAAAATAAAACACACTTCTGTAATGTAACTAAAATCTTCCAATGTTGATTTGGGATTTATTCTGTTATTTTTACTGAACATAGGTCAGAATTTAAACATATTTTATGAGATTAAATTCTTTCTGGATGAATGCTTCAAGCACAAAATAGCATAATGTTGCTCTGGAACATTCAATGAAATGGTTAACGTAACAAATGCCCTCATTTAATAACCATAATGGTTAATGCTTTTTTATACAACTTATGGTTTTATTGTATGATCAGAAAATGGTATGACAAGACAGACAAGGACCTACATTGCTTAATTGGTGTTGACCTCTGTGTCTTTATTCTGTAGCTATCTTTGTTAGTTCCCCTGGTAGCTGTATCAGCTGGTACCTAAACCAAATATAGTTTGGGAAACTTCATCCTAGAGAAAATATTAAACATCTAAGACAGAAACATGATGTGAATTCTGATCTGTGCCTAGAAGATATTTTCACTTAATTGCTGTTCAGACTGACTCAATTTAGAATGTTTTGTGCTGTTCCCAGTCTCATTTGTTTCATAGAAAGGTAGAAAGTAAATGGAAAGAGATAAGGAACTACTGATGAAAACTGGTAATATCTCAAAAATCATTTTAATAGGGTAACTGGGAGATGGAATTAAGCAGGTATGAAAAAAGCATGCTTGAGTCTGTTTTTGCAGGGTCAAGCAGTCAGAAGGATCAAGTTATTTAAAATACCCTGTGCATGAGTAATGGAATAGGGACAAAGAATTTTTCAATGGAAAGGGAGGTTGTCGAGTAGGTGATGAACAGTAGTCATTGGTCAGTGCTCCGAGGCTATGTCAGAGCTGTAGTTGGAATCTGAAAGCACAACTGTATTTGCATGGCTGTTACTTTACCTGGTGCTGGTGGAACAGTAATTGTGACTTCCTCATTGGCCTCAAGAAGCAGGAACAGAACAAACAGCTGGATTAAGTGACCTTACTGTATCTGCTTTCAGTTTTGAAAATGAATCCAGACCAGTGTGAATATCTTTATCTGTCATGCCATCTGCAGTGACTGTGCTGCCGCAGCTATCCTGCTTGAATCAGTAGAGAGATGATACAAGTTTATACCATCTGTGCTAATGCTGTAAAAGTTTTGCTGGCTGCCGGACACTTGTTTTTCCCTGTGTTTTAATTCCATTCTCTTGGACAGGCAGTTTGAAGCCTTTTCTGTGCTAGGAAATGGAAATTTCAGAGTTGTCATGTTCATGACTTGTTTACATTTGCCAGCCACTGATTATTTTGGGTTTTCTCCATATGATGCTTCCTTTCTGTACAGGGGCAGTTGCAGGTTTTTGCTCTGCTCCTGCAATAAACTAATTTCTCCTTTGCACTGTTATCTATTGGGTTCAGTTTTCACTGTTTATTTCTACTTGATTTTGAGTGGTTGTTCTTTCATTTTTTGTGTGGGGGTTTTAGGTTTTTTTGTTATTGGGCATGGAGGGAATTTCTTGTGGTTTGCTTGTTTCTTTCTGTTTGTCTGTTTGGTTTCAGTTTGCTTAATGAGAAGAATTTTGTGGAGCAAAGTTGTGGATGATCCTTCCCTCTTCTGCCCTGTGACTTTGTCATGAGGAGCACTGCTGTTAGTAGTCCATTAAATATTAATGGCTCTCTTTGTAATTTCTCTCTAATGTGCTTTATTTTGGTACCAGTCCAAGCTGTGGAAATGAAAACCCCCTCGGGACCTTATGTAGAATGTAATTTGCTCTGCAGTTTTGGCTGTAAACATGATAATAAATTAGAGGATGTAATGAATATTCATTGAAGCACACAAGGATTTTCTTCACCAATGTCTGCATATTGGTTTCCCTCCAAACTATACCTGATGAGAGATGAGCATGGATGTTGGCAGCCCCAGTGGCTTGATATGTTCGCTCTGTGATGTTTTTGCCTTAGAAAAATATATTCTAGAAAAGGGCCCCAAAGTGTCTTGTCCTTGCAAAATTTGTAGGAGAAAATAACCGACCCCTTGGTGTTCCAGTCTGTTTAATGTGGGTTAATAAGTGTAAAGTCATAAGTTAGCCTTGTAGATGGATGCAGCTTCACTGCCTTAGTTATCTTTGTATTAGGTTTCAAGCTAATTTTTCTGTCTGAAGTGAGAGGTGGTTCGACAATCTGCTTGATGTGTTTAGTGAAGTCTCAACAGGTTTAGGCCAGGTCATGAAATTTAGCTCATAGCAAAGGAAAAAAAAAAGGTTTTTTTCCCACGTTTCAGTAGCGTTTCATCTTTTATAAGAACTTTTTCCACTTGTGGTACTAATTCTCACTTTAGTCCTTTTCAAGATTGATTCTCTTCTGGAATAATTGGAAACTTACTGTATGTGTAAACGATGAGAAAGAATTTGTCACATTTAAGTTAATTTGTGCAGTTGTCATGAGAGAGAGTTAAATTCCAACTACTTCTAAATTAAAGAAAAATCAGAGTAAACTTTACCTAGTTCTCTTTCAGTGTATAATTATTTATAGAATATACCGTAAATATACTGCACAGGCTTTGGACAAGAAAAGGTTCAGTTGAGGAAAACTCATACTATAAGTGGTCTGAAGCTTTCTGTTCATTTGCACTGAGCAACCATGGTGAATCAGTTACTTTTTTGAGTGCTTTCATTTAGAAATTGCATCAACTTTTTCTATAAAACTTCTTGGTTAAGTAAAAAGTTTTTATGGAGTTTTATCGATGTTTTCACTTCTTTATCAACAGCTTTGAGAGAAATACAAAGTCTATATTCCTAGTATTTCATAGTCTGAGTAGTTTATTGGCTTGGGCTATCTGAAAGAATCCAAGCAATGTCTGGTCTGATTGAGACAAAGCAGCACTTTGAATCTGGATCTGTCACAGCCTGATCAGGCTTTGACATCTGTCAGGAAATAGAGTGTGTATTTTTCCTTTATGCTGGATCATTTGGAAGCACAAATAAAGATGAATGTTTTTCAGTCCAGAATAAGTGATTTCTTAACTCTCTTTACTTGCATCTTTTCCGTTCAGTTTGATGCTTTTTGATGCTGTCCTTCATGAAGAAATTGACACTTTATCAGGAATTTCTGCATTAAAACTGTTCTGGTGTCAAGAATGTGCATGTCACAGTGCCGCAGTGGGAATGGCTAGAAAAACAAATAGATCTTCCCAAAATGAGAACATGGTCTCACTGGCTAGCTTCATTAAACATCTTTCCCATGTGTATAGGAAATCCAAAATAATTCAGGAGAATGTCCTTCCTGTCTGACATCTTCTGTTACCTTGCTGATTTTGCTACTTGCACGTCTTACTCTATCTTACTTGTGTAACTCCATAATAAGCTGTTGTTTGCCCCTTTTGCAATTAATTCTGTTTATGTTTAGCTTGGTTAGAAGTGCTGGCTGCTGGTTATGTAATTAGTGGTGTAACAATGTCACATGGTACTTATCAGTTCTTGCTGGTTATGATGTTTTCGTTTCCTTATGCTTGTGCTCAAGGCATTTGAATAATAATTATGTCTTGCTGATTTTGATTTTTACTTCGAGTGCAACAGGTTTCTCTGCTTCAGAAGCACCAATGGTTCTCTGCTGGTGCTGGCAAAAGCAGTCTTTTGAAGTGTTTACATTTGTGACACAGATGTCAATGTCGGTTATTTATTCTTCTATTTCACTTGTTGGTGTAAACAGATCAGAGTATTGTGGGATTCCTCATTTGGAATGTTGACTCTGACTATCAGAAATAATTTAAGATGCCTTAATTAGGGAAATAGAATTGCCTTCCTAAAAAAAGCTTATCTAGCGATTTGTAGTGTATGATGACTTAGTCAATAACTCATCTTACCATCCCTTCTCTCACCAGCAGGTGATCACTTCTCTTATCATATGGGTTACCATGACTTTTTACCATGCAAATGATGGGAAATGCAAAGGATGTCATGCTATGGTTTCTGGAATGCAGAATACCTAACAGCAGTTCTAATGCAAAATCTCTGGGTAAAACCTGACTTTCAACAACTGGTCCCTTCTGGAAATACACCCACTATTGGTAATTCTGTGCCTTGACTTCTAATAAATTTGGAGGATTTGCCTCAGCCTTATCTTGTCAGCTACTTTCTTCTCTTGGTTAAGTAGGAATAAACTTTATTATACTGGACTAAGGACTAAAACTGAGTGCCAGTGTTTTCTGACAATTCTAACATAGTGAGCTAGTGAAGAATACAGCCTCACCCAGCAGTCCTCATGGCTGCTGCTTTTGATGGGCCGTGTGCTGACAGTGCCTTGAGCAATGCTTCCCTCCTTCTCAGCCTACAGGTCTCTTGAAACAAGTGCACACTAGAACCCTGTGTATTCTGCTGGTGATAATGCCCTGGTCCCTTCCCAAATGCAGAATCCTCTGTACTTCTAAGCTTCTCATCTAAGCCAAATTCCCAAGCTGCAGCTGTTGGACTCTACAGCCTGCTTGATTCCTGGATGTTTAGAAGGAGCCCATGCAGCTCTTACAGCAGTCTGGCCTGAACAGAATCCTCTCCCTAGACCCCTGTGTACCACGATTATTTCTGGACTATTTGTGGTGTCAGCGATTCTATCTTTAAAGAAATTTCTCAAAGTTCCAACTGTGTCAGTTCATGGCTAGATTATCTTCAAAGCAGCTCTGCCATTAAATAGATCTTTGTAGTCCCTATCTTGAGTTAGATCATCTTTCCTTTCTGTGGCTAATCTATTGCTAACAATTCCTGGTATACCTATTTCTCATCCTAATACCTATACTGTGGTATGCTCTCTAATTTTTGCTGTTACAGTGTATGATTTAAGACAAGGTTTGTTCAACATTGCATTTAAAAAAAAAGGTAAGCTGCTAACAGTACTAATAGTTTAAGTATACATTTTAAAAAGGTATTTTCCTAATATCCTACCTTGTAGAGAAGAAAAACCCTGCAATAAAAGACAAAAATCTGAAACAAAAAGGAGAAACTTTTTCAGAAACATGAGAAGCAAGGTAAATTGGCAGTCGTATAAACAGCTCTATTGCAATTGTAAGAACATTTTTAGTGCCTCTGGATTTCTTATCACTAAACCATAAGATGTAGCTACTTATTTGAAGTATTAAAGTGGGTACTTGGTGTAATTAGTCTGCATCAAACAGCAGGAATTTATGAAGACCAAAGAGGAACGTTACCTTCAGAGGAGATTGTGTGATGGCAATAATAATATTAATTAAAATAAAAATACATGAAACTCAGGTGTACTCCAGATTCTGCATTCAGTTCATATTTCTTGTGTGAAGATATATGGTGCCATGACTCATCTAAAGCTTATCAAACAGACACTTTTAATACATTTGGATGTAGTATTTTCACTTGTCAGTCACAGGATGTAGCTTTTATATTAAACTTCTCCATATCTTAGCAAGAGTCTGTGTTACTTGGAACTGACTGCAAAAAGGTGATAAAGAATATGTGACTATATTGGCTGGTGTTTTGGCTCAGTCAGATATGTGCGTTGTCATTAATCTGTGATTAATTAGTAGATGACTTTAATGTCTATGTATAGCCTGGGATATAAAAGGATTATGCTGATAAAATGTAAAGTATATGGTTTTGAGATTAAGTCCTCTTATTGCCACAAATTATACTTGATCTTCAGCTAATACTCTGGAAGGAATTAAAAGATAATAAAGAAAACTATCTTTTATCAAAATTCCTTCCAATACCTATAGTTTTTTTGTTTGTAATTTGACACATACTTAGGAAAGGATGGTAAAATAACCTAGCAAGATGTTTCAAAAGGAATCTGGGGCACCGGATCTCTGAAGTTCTTTGTAGAATAGTTTATCGTGAGAACAGTTATGTTTTAGTGTAGGCACCTTAATTTTGAAGATGGTGAAAGTAAAAGAAGTGAAATATTTTACTCGTGGAAAAGCTTTGTCAGCAAGGGCACTGGAAGGATCAAAATTTAGCAATTACTCTTAGCATTTTTTTAAATACTGTTGCAATTTATTAACGATCAAAATATTTGGTAGTTAGTTAATGATCTTCTAGACAAAAGACTTTTTGAGTTAAAGCAGCAATGAACTTATTTTTCCTGGTTTTCTTTTCTTTTTTCCTCTTTTTCTGTTTTTCTTCTCAGTCTTCTTTAATTGATAATTATAGAAACTAGAGAACTCGCCAGTTTTTCATCATGTAATTTTCCCAATGCAGTATTGACAGTGGCAGCACACCAGAGAATGTGGATAACTTGATAAAATTTATTTAAAAATGAGATCTCATTGACTCTTTACTATTCCTTATCACCTACCTCTTTTCTTTCTTTGAGAGATATCAGAACAAATTTATTTTTACAGAAAATGAAGTGCACATTATTTTTCTACTGTTCAATTATTTTTTTACTGTTTCCTGGCTAAGAAATTCAGGAATGAGAATTAAAATTAGTAAATATTGTGTTAATATTGTGATTATCACTCACTTATTTGAGGGGAAAAAAAGAGGGCTTTTTTCATTAGGAATATATTAGTTTGCTTGAGATTACAAATGGACAATAAGTTCCAGTTAGAATTTAAAACTACTTTTCCAATTCTGACTCCAGAAATATAAGTGAAAGCTGATTTGTACAGATTATACTGCAAATATATGTAAGCTTTTGCCTTTTTTTTTGTTGATTTGAGAACCTAGGACCTTTTAATGATATTTCAGAAAATTAATGCAGCTTTACCTCTTTCGTTAATGGCTTTGATGCCTGAATTGGCTATCTAGAAACAGAGACTAGACAGGAGTAAGAGAATAAAAGTGATTATTTATTTGAAGGCCTTCAAAGGCACACTCTGGGGAGCACACCCTGGGCTACTAAGACCCCCAAGATGGACAACTAGTCACAAGTTCTTCATGCAGTTATAGGTTTTGATCCGTTAGCATATCATGATAAATTCGACAATTAGAACTTTAGCTACTTGATGTAATTCTCCCCAGCTTGACCCCCTTTCTCAGGATGTTGGTTTACACATTCTGGGCTTAGGACAGTCTAGGTGTCCTTGGAGAGCAAGCCTAGGGAGGCTTGTTCTGTCTCTCATAGTCTGTGAGAGCAGCAGCTAACAGGTTCCAAGGCAGTTCAGAGCTACCCACTTAAGCACTACAGAATTTGAAAAATATGGAAGTTAAAATCCAAGGTATCAGCTTCCATTAACTCTTCAGTTATCAAAATAACAGCTGCTGAATTTATAAAGTAAGGATCAACTATGGTGCCAAAATAACTATCTGGGAAAGAGCTATATAATAAGGAAAAATTTAGATCGAATTGACTGTGTTGAACAATCTAGTATTGTATATTTGCTTTGAAAAGTGACCGTAAAAGTAGGTATGTTTATTTATCACACATACACATTAAAAGTCTTTTTGCAAGTTAATGATCCTCTTCTCCAACAAGGTTGTAACCACTGGAGCAGTTTGACTCCATGAGCGAAACTTAATTAGATATGAAGCTGCATGAGTCAGAACAGAGTCCAGCTGACTCACTCGACTATAGAACTAACAGCAATGAAACCAATACAAACTTCTTTCAACAAATTCCTTAGTGGAGACTATGCTGGCTAAGAACAACCATTTTTTAATAGGTTTTTCTCCTTTTATATTAAAATCTTCTCTTGGACTTTGAATTAGTGTGAAGAATGGATCATAATGCTCGACTCAGTGCTGTTTAAAGCATATCATGAACCCTAATGAGTTGCTCATTGACTTCTCATCACATCACGTTTGTTCCTCCAATGAGGACAGAAAAATGCTCCATTTGCTATTATCTATTCCTTGCATAAATAGCGCAGGACAAAATGTGACTGCTGACACTGCTTCCTGTTCATCACTTGACTGTCTTTGCTCAATTATCTCAGCAGCTGGATGAATAGGATTGAAGGTCTGGTTTCCCTGTTTTGCATTAAGTATAAATAAGATAACCAATGCAAGTTTGAGTAGAACGATGTTTCCTGTATATGGCAGTCAAAACAGGAAAGGACTTTGGTATTTACTCTTCTGTTCTGTATGTTTAGGCCAGCCTCTAAAGGTAGATCTTAGTGTTTTAGTCCCACTTCATACTACAGAGTAGTTAATTTTACTGAGTGTTCGATTGTATCAAAGTTTTTTTTTCCTTCTCTCTTGTTTTCCTTTTTCCCTTTTTTTTTTTCTTCCCTTTTGCCAGCCTAGTTTGGAGGCTGGTTCTTTACTGTGGTGATTCTAGAGGAGGTAGTGTTAAACAACTGGAATAGGCAAGTTTAAAAATTTTACACTTATTTTTTTTTAGTATTTTTTTCTTCCCAGATGGATAATTCAAAGTAGAAATCTGCTGCTGTGTTGGTGTCCACTAGAGACTTTAAAATAACAGACCAAATCAATTATATTGAGTGTTTAGGAGAGGGGGAGAAGAGCAAGGGACTTCCATGTGGAGAAATTTTGATGGGTGAGCTTTTCAGAATGGATTTCTTCTGCATTTTTTTGTGGCATGTGCAACAATGGTGAGGACAACCAAAAAAGAAGGTAATTCAAAGGAAGGCAGAAAACCTCCAGTCCAAAAGTAAAATCGTCTGCCTTGACAAAAAAGAGTATGTTCCTTGTTTGTGCAATGCTAAATTTGCTGTAAATTTGTCTTTCTCACTCTTTCTACAGATCAGTGACATGTCTGCTTGCTTGTGGTTGTGGTGGTACCAAGAGCAACACATAAACTGTATTTTAATTCTACAGGCTGTTATTGTGGCCTTCCCTCCTTCCCTCATTTTCCTTGGGAAAATGGGGAATAATCTGTGGATGTGGGGAGGGGAAATGGTGTGCATCACTTCTCATCTGGGTTCATATTGACATTTTCTTGCAAGTGCTATTAAGAATGAAGTGCAGATAACAAAGCAGGTATCAGGTACATGCTGCATTTTGCATTTAAAATATTTGTGTACTAGAGTTGGCATGGGCAGGATTTGCTGGGTCTGTCATTAAGGAGTACCAAAAATAAGGGTAGTAGAAGTATGAGGAAGGGGAAATATACATGGACAAACTTCATGCTGGGACTACAGTGTGGCAGTAAGGTGCCAAGTCTAGCCAAGGTTGGAATATCAGGTTGCGTTTTTTGGATACGTTAAAAGAACTGTTAAGAGCTTAAAGTTATATTAGACGGTCTTTGCCTTTATTATGGTCCATTCTTAGCTGAATCTATGTTCCTATCGCCATTTTTGACCACAAAATTTACCTGTAGGATAAGGGAAAAACTTAAAAAACAATAACAAAGTGCTGATGTTCCAGTTGTGAAGACAAATTCCCTGAATTTCAATGGGGAAATCTAGATGAATCCTGCTGTTGTTGTTATCGTGGTCTAGTGAAGGCATTAACAATCCATTATTTTCTGTAATCCATGATATAGCAATGGAGTGCATCTGCCCATGACTTCTGAGTATATCTGGTGCCAGCAAGAGTTGGATGGGAATGTTGGGTGTAGGGTGTGGTTTGGTGGGGTTCAGTTTTGTTTTGAGGAATGATAGAGACATCTTTTCTAATGCTGCTGCTTATCTATTGGAAAATTCATAAAGATTAGCCAAACTTCTAAAAAATAAAGTATGATTGGTGCATATATAACGGAATGAACATACTATATTGTCCCAGAATATGCTTTCATGAAAAAGAATGAGGAAGGTGTAGCGAGAGGAAAAGGTGGTTGTGTATCTATGTAATTGAATGAGGTCTGTTGCTTTTGACCTGATGAAATAGTCCACTTTATCTCCTCCTGCTGTTGGCCTCTGCAGTCATAAATAATCCGTGGAATCTGCACACTGACAAGGTTGCTGTATGCAATGGATTTCATGCCCTTGCTATAATCTTAGCATGTTGTGATGCCATACTGCTGGTATGTATGAATGAGTACAGACTACTAACTTTTGATATGCAAAAGATAAGCAGACTAGTCAGATTTTCAGTTTATGCTTTGCAGGTCTTGAGTGTTATCTCTATGAGAGCTTAAGCAAGATAACTTGAACAGCATATAAAAAGGGGCAAGTTCTTGTTTCTGTTTTTGTTTTTTGAGATGTATTTAAACCCCGTATTTACAAATCCATGTGCTGTTGTAGTTGTAATACAGAAGTGACACTGAAGTCTGGTTTTCTGCTGTTAAGAAATGCAGTCCTCCACTGTCGGAAGTGAAGAAGAGGTGGAATTTGTGTGCTTTTTGCAGATTAGATTTTACAGGGCAAGATTCACATTGGCAAATTGAGTTCCTCTCAAGCATTCAACAATGGCAAATGTTCTAAACGAATATTAATATTCTTTTATGAAGCCTTTCCTATAAGGTACCTCCCACCTTGACAATCTGCTTCATCTATCCTGCCCAGAGGGCAGTGCTCTTCTGTAGTCCAGTGCCTGTCCAATCCAGCTGCAATAGATAGGCAAGTGACATGCTGGTCTAGTACTGAGAGCTTTTATGAAACTCTTCTGTATGTCAAGCTGTGTTCAGTCTGTGTCTGTGATACTGTGTGGTAGATACTTTAGGGAGATTCATAAAGTTCATGTAAAAATGCTTTCCGATCAATGATTGGTTTCTGAAAGGCAGCAGTGACTTCAGGCTCTCTACCAGGTCATTTCCCTAAGTCACCTATCTACCCCACAGCTGAGTACTTGCAGGTCTGCAAGTTCTGCTATCCTACTTTTTCATTTTGACTCATTTTTCTTTCTTAGCCATGCTGGTGGATCTGAATTTTTGCCAATGCTAGTGTAACATACTGAAAATAACAAACACACTCCTTTAATTGAAATTTGGATATTTTTTTGAAAGTACTATTAACCAGCTTCAAAGGACATTATAAATTGTCATATTAACAGCTGCAGTAAGCTTCTGTTGCTGCATTGAGCAAATAATTGCTTTGACTTAGCTGGACTTACTGCAGTTTGCATCAATCAAAAATCTCACTGAAGCTGGAAGCAGCAGTTCTGGTGATTTCTTTGCTTTTCTGCTTCTCCTGTAAATTAATGAAGCACATGCTTGTATGTGTTCTTTTCATGAAATTTATTCTGATTATATTTTGCAAGGTAGGTTTTCATGAATGCTAATGAAAGCCACACCTGTCTGCTAAATTAGAAATAAAGAATGTAGTTTATTTGCTGTTCATCAAAATCAGTGTTTCCCTTGGATGAAAGCTTGTGTCTACTGATGCCAATGACAGCCACCTGCATATGTCTAACAGCATAATATAGACATTGGTAATATGCTGCAGATTAGGAAAGGAGCAGGGATTGCTGTACTCCAGATGGAGTAAACCCAGAAAAACTGTAGTGCTAATGAGGCAGATGACCCCATGTGATGAATTTACTTTCTCTTCTACTCAATGAAAGTGGTGTAACGTAGTCATTTCCAGGTCCTTCTGTACATTGCCTCTTCTGCTTATTCAAGAGTAAATGCTGCAAAGAATCACAGAAAACTGCTAAATTATTCTCATCTACATCTTCCTTAGAACAGGGAACAGCTCTTTTAAATATAGTAATTTAAGCAGAAAAGGAATGGTTGGAGTATAATGCTGATGTTTTGGTCTTTCAGAATGTGTGACAAATTGCTCAGCTTAAGCTGTAGGTTTAAATACTAAAAAAAATTTACAAACCTGAGCAGGTCAAAAGCCAATGACGGCCTTGCCATCTTTCAGTACATGCAAATGAGTCTCAGCTCTACTGGTCTATGTGAGTGCTGGTGAAGTGGCCATTTCTATCAGCAAGAAACTTACCACTTGTAGCATAACAGTGTGATGTGGCAGATTAACTTCATTCTCCACAAAATTGCTGTGGCTGAATTTGCAATTGATTGGTCCCAGTGATATCAAGTTCACTACTTGTGGTAGTGAATTTTAATTGAAGAACTTTGAGTCAGCAGCATTGCATCACTGGAAAACAGGAATTCAAAGCATAGTGCAGAGCAAATACCTTATATTTTAAAACGTGTAGTTTATTTTTTTTTTAATGTTACTTTTGCTATTAAATGGTTTTGAAGTTTATCAGTCAGGTATAAAGAAATATGTTGTGTGTTCTTATGAGTATGTTTCTTTGCTTCAAAATAGAAAAAAAATACAAAACACAAAGGGCTGGATCCTTTTTTCTAAAGTTTAGGTAGATAATAATAAAAAACGTTTAGAAGAACTCAACTTTACTTTGTGCTTCCATGTGCATTTACTGGTGTCTGGCTCTATTTTCATCCTCTGAAGTGCCTTGTTACATTAGCTGGAATGATCCTTATCTCACTTGGTATACTGACAAGGACAAATTCTGAAGCAACCTTTGAAACAAATGACATAAATGTGATGGAAAAATTTTATACAGAGACATTATTGTTTTTCAGTTACTAAGGTAGCCTTATATTATCCTGAATAACAACAGGCTTCTTTACTAAAAATCAAAGATCAATCATGTATAGTGGAAATGTAATTGAGGTTAATTATGGGGCAGGAGCATGGAAATGATAATGAACCATAGTGTTTATAACACTAAAAACATCCCATTCAAAAGACAAATATATTCAACATGTTCAGGAAGGAAGGTCATAAAAGAAGTGGTCTTCTTTTTTTGTTGATATTATGGTGGGATTTTTTTATGGTTTTGTTTTCTTTTCTAACTATTATGCTGTTTTTATGGCAAACTCAATGTAGCGTCTCCTCATAAGAACCACCAGAATGGCTTGATGCTGGAGTTCTTCAGTGTTATCTGAGGTTCTTTTTGTGTTCACATAGTAAAAGAAATGGAAGGAGAATAAATGAGTGGAAAATTCATGTATCCTTGAGTCCCTCAGCCCGCAAGTAAGGGGAGCTGTGTGTCCACTTGTTGAACAAGATTGGGGAACAGATGTGGCACGTAAAACATTTTGTTTTGCTTGGTTAACTCTCAGATGGATTTGTTCCAGCATCTGAAAGATGCACAGGAATTGGTAGGGTAGAAGCAACGGGTTGATTGCTACTTGACAGGTTTTATGTCAGCTTAAAGCAATGAACTACGGTGCTTGCACACTTGAGTTAAGACTGACATGCAGCTGAAGGGCAGGCCTGCTTTTGCCTTTGCTTCTACCTGTTTCTAGTGCTGCTTTTTTGTGTATGCTTGTGTGTGTAGGGTGATGATGTTTGGTGTTTTTAGTTTATGTAGCTGCACAAAATAATCAAATATTTGCTAGTCCAGTAGTGGATTTCTTTCTAGGAAACTGAATTTGAATGTCTCTGCCTTGTTAATGTTTAGCTTGTTGCAAAGTGCTAACCTATTAAATATATTATTGATCTAAGGTAATCACGAACCCACTTTTAAAGACAATTTGCGTCCTGTTTCTGTTTTCATTTTGGGATTCAGGCTTTGTAAGAGATGGTTACACCTTGGAGGAGATAATAGCTTTTTGTCCTAGGGCTGACAAAGAGCTGTTGCTGTTTGACTGCTGCCTTACTACCCTCACCGAATGCCAGGTACTCAAGCCCAGCGAATGACTGGTATCACCAATATGGTGGCTGCCTGGTGCATCACTAAAATGCAGTCTAATGAAGTTTAAATTTAAATCTCTTATCTACTTCCTATTTAAATGGCATAAGAAACTATAAAAACAGATGGCAGACTTGGTAACAAAGTCCTTTCTATTTTTTGTCACTTAGTGTCAAGTTTATGGGTTCCTGAGTGTCACTTCCGTATACTTCTTGTTAACTTGTGTTGATGAGGAGCTCCACTCTTGTGCTGTTGGATCTTCACAGTTTAGTTTAGCTGCTTGTTAATCTGTCAAGAGTGCTTAACATTTCCTTTAGGAATTCAATATCTTTTTCTGAGCTGCTCCCTGGGATTCTGAGGTAGGAAGCATAAAATTAAAGATCATTAAAGATGTTAAGATTTTTTTGTAAACAATCTGGACTGTACATAGTAATGAAATAACACTTTTCCTTTAAGCTGTAGTATCAAACAAATAATTCATAGTGAATTCCATGACCACAGAGGTTACAGGGAAAGGGGATATGTGTGTACAAGATTTGAAGGAGCATAATAAAATCTGTGAGTCGTGTCTATCTGAAATGCATAACAATCCAATGGCAAGCAAAACAGGGCTATTTATGAGCTTGGAACTGAAGAGCTTAGACGTTTTGATATGTTTTCATGAAAATGAACTTCATTGTTTTTCAGCTAATTTTTATCAGATACTGATTTGGGTATTAATATATTCCATCTGGTTTACAAAGTGTTAAACATTCCCTCTTTCAAGTTGGACCTTGCTGAAGACTTCCTAACCTTGAAGAGTACAGATAAAACACTACTGTTTACATCTTGGTGCCAACAGTGTTGGCTGAAACTAGGTGTACTGAAGTAGTTGTTTTTGAGTGCTGCTTCTGGGTGAATGTGAATGTAGCTGGCCAACAGGATTTGCAGGGAAGCAGGTTGAAGGATGTTTGGAAGGTCTGAGAGCCTTGTTTGGATGCAGGTTTGTGCCCAGTAGAGTTGTAGCATAAGTCTAGGGCATGGCTTCTGTTTACAATTTGTGTACTACTTCTTGTTGTTTTGTGGGGAGAGTGGGTAGTGGTGGTAGGTTTGGTTTTTAAATTTTTTTTTTTTCAGGAACAGAGGCTACCCTAAAAATTGATGTACTGTATAGTGGTATTATATACAGGCATCCGCTTTCAGACATACCATGCCGGGATATATGCTCAGAAGACACATAATCCTCTCTTGAATTTTTATATTTAGGCAAATAAAAGAAATCTTTTCCAAGAGACTGGTGATAGGAAAAATTGTTCTGATGGATGTGAAGCACTGCTTTCTCAGAGAACAGAGACTGCCTGTGACTTGTAGGTGAGATTTAATGAGCAGTGGCAAAAAGCTAAATAACTCTCAAAAAGCCCCCTGCTCCCAACATTTATAGACAAATTGATCACTCAAGAGACCCTGGAGGAAACATGAAAATTGTCCCAAATATTCTGGATCTCTTTTCTGCTCAATGAATAGAGGATGACACTTGATGTGAATCACTGACAAAGCAGGTGCACACAGGGTGCTAATGTATTTTGGTTCCTCTTTTGTGGAAGAATGGTGCTGTAGAACTTGATTTCTGCCAAGCATAGAGGGAAACTGTTCAAAAAATGCATCTTCTAGATACATCATGGCTCAGGTGCTGAGGATGTATGGACTGGGCTAGAGCTCGGAGTCAAAAGGAAGAAAGACAATCATCAGTCTGCCAGAATATGAAAGGAAATCATGTAACTGCTAAACTCAGTGTTAGGAGCCCAATTATTCTTCTTTCTATTTTTAAGATTAATTGGAATTGCTCATTTCCAAATTTAAACTTGACTAAGTGGTAACTAAAATCTGGCTATTTCAGTCCCTGGGTTTGAAAGGTTAAAATAAATATTTATTACCTAATTAAGAAAGACTAAGTAGGTGAAAAAGAAATGAAGTTGCAGTCACGTAAAATGACGTTACATCTTTCCAAATTCTTGGTAAGTAGGAGCAAGTGATCTATAATACTTACATATCATAATACAAACTGTAAACACAGTTACTATTTCCTGTTGTCAAATCACACAAGAAAATGAAGTATTCAGTTGTTATCTATAAATTGATGGGAGGAAAATGCTTTAGCATAGATGGTCTCAATTTCCATGTTAGAGATGTAACGTTGCCAGTGGTGAGTGGTGTCCTCTGCCCTCCCAGCTCAAACAACTTTAGCTCTTGTATAAGACTACAGATTCCATGTTCAAAATCCTTACGTACAATGTAAAGAGTTTTATAGTGGGCATGAATCAGACAGAATAAAACACGACAGAACTAAAACGTGTACGTTATAATAGGATTTTGACTTATGTGCAAAAAGAAAGCTCCAAATCTATAGAAATCATGCCAGATTCTCAATGCAGCTAGGTGCAGCTGAAAACAGATGAGATTCCTGAACTTGGAGAGGGGATTTGGAGAGAAGACTTAACTGATGTTTGGAAAGTGTTTTCAGAATGTTTTATGCTTATGGTATTAAAAAGCATGTTTTGTGGGTCAAAACAAAGTTTGTAGAGCAAATGAAACTTTAAAAATATAAGATTTATCTTAAATCTCTTGTACTTTTTTTAGTAACTACAACTGATAACATAAAATGACAAAGTGAGGTTCCTCAGGGTAATAGACAAAAGGATGATGCATAGAAATCGTGTTTAAAATGTGTATTGTATTAATAAAATACATGTCATATTTTTATAAACAAGCATGTATGTCTTGAGGAAAAAAGGAAATAGAAAAAGATAAATCTAGCAACATAGAATTAGTGGTGCTACCAATAATTCAGGAAGATTATAATACCTTGTTTTTGTTTTGGAAAAGTACTAATTTATATAGCTAACTGATAATTCTTTTCCATTTTGCTAGTAGTATTTGTTGAAGTGGAATATTTTTCATCTTTGCTTTCCATCAGTATATTTGGGTTGAATTTCTGGCAGGTATTTTAAAATGTATCTGGACAAGTCATCTGTAACATTGGTATAGCCTAAATCTTGGAACATTAGGGAAATTCCAGAAGAAGGTTGATAATGTTGCATCAGCAGTTAAAAGGAGCAAAGAGTGGATGAATGATCAACCTAAGACCTGTATTTTAAGTGTAAAAATTAATACAATTATTTCTAATCAGTAAAATAATTTTTAAAAAGCATATTCAGGCTAGCATTCAGTTTTTAATTAAATTCCAAGTGTATCTGATATTACTTTACTTTAAGTTAGAACCTTTTCAGTTCAAAATCTCATACCCACTCATTAGTCCCAGCTGAGACTTGCATAATCTCTCTGGAATGCATGATGATCTGCAGCAAATGAGATTTGTAATTAACACAACGTTAAGAGTTGTGAAAGGTATGCAGAGCTATGCCTAAATCCTGGCATTTTAGAGACCCTAGGGAAGTGAGGTTGAGGTTCACACTCTGTGCTCCTTTGTTGACTTCGGCTTTGAGTTAGACCTTTGAGGTCAAGAATCAGTAGGTTCTTCTATTGGAAGGAAAAGTTCTGTAAAGTGTTTATTTCTCCTTGCAGGATGTTTCGTATCCTCATGCTGATGTAGTAGAGATGGTCCTTTTGGCTCTCTGATGGCAGTTGCACAGGTGTTTTGGTATTACAGATGTATTTCCACTAAACTTCCTTGGGAATCTGTTCCTGGCCCCACACTGTTTACTGTTATTAACCTGGTGGAAAACTGTACAGTGGTTAACATCTCTGGTGACAAGGAGTAAAATAAGTAGTTTTCAATAATCAAGTGAAAGTAATGATATTCTTAGGAAACCAAGATCAAATTTGTGAGTTGAAAGTTAGTAGAATTAAGCACTTCCCCTATAAATACAAAAAACAACTTGCAAAATTAAATGTTGAGAGACTGTAATGGTAGATGATCCAGAAATGGTAGTGCAAAAATACTGCCTAAGTGTGTTCCATGTAAAATAAAAGCTGGAGGAGGACAACAGAATAGCAGAGAAATCTTTTCAAATAAGACTTGAAGTGTCTTTTCAGTGAGGAAAACATGGATGAAAGCTGCCACCAGGCAGCAGGAGAGGAAACTAATGAACCAGCTGTGAAAAATATGGCAGAAGACTATTTGAGACTATTTACAGAGAAAAAGGTTGTGACAGGAGGATAATATTTTCTATGCAGTGTCATTGAAGCATCTGTGCTTCTGGTTTTGTTCTTGTTTGTATAAAGATTTGGCATTAGGGCATGTGGTTGCATCTTACTTAAAAAAGGATAAAATGAAAGCTGATGTGTAATTCCTTAACTAAAGTATTGGAGTTGAAAAGTGTTATGTTTTGAGTTGTCATTCTTGTATCCTCTTGGTAATGTGTCAGTTTCCTCATCTGAATAAAATGCCATTAGGGTATTTCATTAAGAGATTGAATAGAGTTTTGAAATGCTTCAGTCCAGTGAGATACTTTTAGGAAGATATTTCTAGATCTAATTTAGTAGTATAATCATGAAAGAAAAACCTGTATAATCTGAGATGTTTCACCGTATTTTTCAGGGTAATTGATTTTTAAAGAGAAAGATAAGGGGGAAGTCTATCTTTTATTGGGTAAACTTCATTAACGACATGCACATAGCCCATCAATAATGAGTCTTCATCTCCATGAGCTTCCTTGTCTATTCATTTTTCTTTCCCACCTGCACTCACAATGGTGGCTGTTTGCTCCCACATACATTCAACAATGCATCATTTGTAAGCTGGCCTTCATTCATTTCATCCCTGTTTGAAAGGCCTGACAGAAAACCCTGTGAAAAGCCTTTCAATGCAAATGCCAATTTAATGACTTGGTTCATTCAGCGAAGGGGAATCTGAGATAACTTGACTTGTCCTCACTGCAAATACAAGAAAATGTTTTCATAAAGCCTTGGACGTGTCGTGCTTTTTAACAAGATGCTTTCAGTTTGCAAACAGAATCTGATGGCTTTAGTTTTTTGTTAAATAAATCTCAGGATTTTTCTGCATTGTCAACCTCCCACACATCTGCTTGCATGTGAGGGTTCCAGTTGCCCTTGCTCTGCACCCTCTAAAATGCATCTACCTTTGAAAGATTTAATTTGGTTCATTTCCTTGGCAGAGCAGCAATTCTCCTTGAGGATAAACCATTGTTTGGTTGGCTCTTTCTGAACATGTTTAAATATCAAATTATTGGGAAATTACAAGTGTTCTAGTCTAGTTAAAGCCGAAGAACAAACACATTTAGTCTGTTTCAAAAGCCTGCACTGGGACTTGGTCTTGGAACATGTATTCTTAAATTAATTCTCATTTCTAAATAACTCGTTTACTGGATTTTTCTCACAGAAAGACGAGACCAATGTTACCATACCAAAGGTGGATCTCTCTAGGCAGCATGTGTGTATTTGGAACAGAATTTGAAGATAGTGGTTGTGGCATTGGTGTTGTAAAACGAACTACTGACTTTATTTTCTGTTTAAGTTTAAAAAAAAAAAAAACCAACAACAAAACAAACCCCACACTCTAGATATTAGCAAGCTTTAAGGAACTGACCAGGGATAGAAGGAATGGGGCTTACACAGACTGTGGTAATTTATTAAAATCAATCATGATAAAAATGGAGAGTAACTGCCTTTGTTGTAGGTTGTTTGACCAAAATTATGAATATAGCAGTGGGATGTCTTTCCTGTGGTGGACTTCTATGAAGCTAGAGCATGAATTTCTCATTTCAGGTTTGACCACTGTTCTTAGTGTTGCAAAAGTGATTGCAATATCATATTCATTTCAACTGCTTCCTCCGCTTGCACATTAGTGTTCCATAAATGGTATTAAAATTTTTTAAATGGTATTCTGTTTTAATATGATTTCTGAAAGAGATATTTAACTAATGTTTTGGATCTGATGGATATCATCAAATCAGTAATGGAATACTCCTCACAGGTGACTTAAAATTTCCTTGTTGCTGCTGATCAGTATTAGACACAGGCCACTCACTTTGGCAGTAGCTCCTCTAAGTGCATAGAAATCAGATTGGGAAAGTGGAATTGAAGACTGAATATTCTAGAAAGGAGGAGAAGAGGGAAGAAAACAAAGCAACTCTAGTGTTATCAAGTTTCCTGTAAATCTTTGACAACTCATTCCTTATTCAGTTGTTCTTTAAAAAAGCCACAATTCTTTAGGTGTCATTTAACTAGGAATATTTCTTAGTATCATAAAACATGATAATGTTCTCATTTCAGCTGTGATAGAGTTAATAATATCTTTCACAGTCTGGTATGGGGCTGTGTTTCAGATTTGTGCTTAACAGAGAGTTGATAATGCAGACGTATTTTTGTTATTGCTCAGCAGGGCTCACACGGAGCCAAGGCCTTTTCTGCTTTCAATGCTGCCATGGTGGTGAGGAAGCTGGGGGTGCATGGGAGGTTGGAAGGAGACACAGCCAGGACAGGTGACCCAAAGTGACCTAAGGGATATTCCAGACTATATGGCATCTTGCTCAGTATGTAAAGGGAGGGAAGAAAGAGGAAACGGGATGTTTGGAATGATGGTGTTTGTCTTTCCAGGTAATGGTTACATGTGATGGGGCCCTGCTCTCCTGGGGATGGGTGAATACCTGCCCATGGGAAACAGTGAATTGATTAATTAATTCCTTGGTTTGCTGTGCTTGTGTATATGGCTTTTGCTTTCTCTATTAAACTGTTGTTTTCTCAACCGTAGAATTTTCCAGCTTTTCTCCTTCCAATTCTCTCCATGATCTCACTGGGAGTGGGGAAGTGAATGAATGGCTATGTGGTACTTGACTGCTGGCTGGGGTTAAATCATGACAGGTAATTACATTATTTATATTCATAGTGCTTAGCTGCTTGTGCTGGCTACTGATTGTTCATAACCAGGTGATGTTCAGTTTTGTCTCTATTTTACTGAGTGGTAGACTGAGTCAAAGGTTAAGCCATTAGTCTAAATCTTGAGAGAGCTGGTTTTGGAATAAGTAGAAGTTCTTGCTTCTGTAGCCAGAAAACTAAACCTGTCACATAAGCCAGCCTGTCTTTTAAAGTTGGTGGAAGACATCCCCCCATCTATCCCAAGCTCAACAGCTTCAAAAGCAACCCCACTGAAGGTCTTCAATTATGTGTGTCTTGAAGAAGATTCAAATATGAGCCTCTTGAATGAACTGTTCACCTCTATAAATACCCTTTTAAAATTAGTACACAATGACATATCAGCTCAATTACCTTCAACCTCGTTGATTCTATTCTGTGCTGTTGTAATTATATTAGGATAAGTAACAGAGCATGTACCACAGTAAATACCCATGGATCATGCTGTGCTTTTCTGTGTTGTTTGGTTGCCCTTGACACACACAGGTGCAAATGAAAAACGAAAAACTGTAGCCTCTGCTATTAAAAAGGTGGAGGAGAAGTGTATTAGGAAATAGCATTCATATGATTAACAGCAGAAGCATTTGACAAAATGTATTACATTTAACAGAAGAAAAAGTATCGATATTAAAAGTAACAGAGTATCTTAGTTTTTCTTTGAGTCTAAACTTAATCATTCCAATATGAATATATCATGTTTGTGGGTGGCTGGGTGTTTTGGGGTTATTTTGTGTGTTTGCTTGTGTTTGTGTGTTCTTCTTACATCAGGCAGTGTTTCATTGCTTTCCACTAGACTGAAAGTGGGCTCATGTGCCTTTCATTAACAAGTGATCGGATGGGGTATTGATCTAGTCTAATTTCTGTTACTGAACTATCTTGTATGATTTAGAGAAATCCATGACTTCTTGCAACACAAAATTATACTGCCATGAGTGGAAGGAGAAATAGCTGCCTCAAATGGTACATAGACTCAACAGATAAATATCTCCTGACTTGTCCCAAGTGAGAAAGCAGGTTACAGTGATAGAGGACTATAAATAGTGACTTTTAGGCTTATAACTTTAACTTGGTTGGAATTCAGTCTTTGTTTCAGTACTCACCACCGAGATTGCCCTAATGTAAGGGAAGGAATGACCCCTGTGACCGAGCTATTGCTGATGTGAAATGTAATGGATCTGAATACCTGAAGTCTGTTTGACCTTCCCTAAAGCACATCCTGTGTGGTCTGGATGGGCAGCAGCCTGCTACCAGAGCAAAGATAGCTATTGTATTTCTTCTGCTTCCTCCTTGCTGACTCTAAGGCAAAGTACATTTAAATTAGGCAGCTGGTAGTTTATCCAAGGGGTAGGTGCCTGTAGGTATCTGCATTTGTGAGAGGGGGAGTATGTCGTACAATGAAAATTGAGCAGGAATGCTGTGGATTTGTTCTTGTTTGGCACAAATGAGAAATGCCTGTACTAGGTGTCCCTGCCCTTGTTTTTCTGTTGCTTTCTGAATAATACCTAGTACTAAAACCAAAACAAATGCAGGTATTAATCTAAATAAAATGATGACAAGGCTAAAAGAGTCACTAGGTGAGTCTTTAGACTCCCCAGGAACAGGATAACTCAAAGATTTAAAGAACTTGTTATCTAATCTGGCTATTATAAATTGATTTTAATTGAAAAATATATTGGATTCTAATAATAGTTCTGAGGTACTTTGCATTTTCAGTTGTTTTTGCTTTACTGAGAGGATGCTGTGATATATATTTCAGAAATAGAAACTCACTGAGCACTCCTTACAGGGGTATCTGAATGCTGGACTTCAGCCTGGACCACAAGTCAACTTGTTCCTAGTCCTTCCCAGTTTCTCAGATGTTTTAGTCTTTTGTGACAGCCTGTATTGTTCTCCTGTCTTAAAATCCTAGGATCATAGAATATGCTGTAAGGGACCTATCAACATGATTGAGCCCAGCTCCTGGTTCTGCCCAGGACATTCCCAGGGGTCACACCACGTGCATGAGAGCATTGTCCAAACGCTTCTTGAACTCTGTCAGGCTTGGTTGCTGTGACTTCCCTGGGGAGATTGTTCCACTGCCCGGCCACTCTCTGGGTGAAAAACCTTTACCATATATCCAACCTAAACTTCATGGCATTTCCTTGAGTCCTGTCACTGGTCATGAGAGTGAAAAGATCAGTATCTGCCCCTCTGCTTCCCCTTCAGAGGATGTTGAGGACCACAATGAGGCCTTGCCTCAGTCTGCTTTTCTCCAGGCTGGACAGACTAAGTAACCCTCAGCCACTCCTCATACAGCTTCTCCTCCAGACCCTTCACCATCCTCATGGCCCTTATTCAGACACTCTAATACTTTTATGTCCCTTTTATATTGTGATGCCCAAACCACATACAGCGTGTGAGGTGAGGCCACCCCAGCTCAGAGCAGAGCAGGACAATCCCCTCCCTTGGCTGGCTGGCGATGCTGTGCCTGATGCACCCCAGGACAGGGTTGGCCCTCCTGGCTGCCAGGGCCCTGCTGACTCAAATTTAACTTCCCATCGACCAGGACCCGCATGTCCCTTTCCTGTGGCACTGCTCTCTGGCCTCTTGTTCCCCAGTCTGTCCACACATCCAGGGTTGCCCCATCTCAGGTGCAGAATCTGACACCTGCCCTTGTTAAACTTCATATGGTTGGTGAATGCCCAGCTCTCTAACCTGTCAGGTCTCTCTGCCTTTAGTGTTGTCAGCAAACTTAGTATTTGAGTCCCACATCCAGGTCATTAAGGAAGATATTGAGGAGAACAGGGCCAGGGATGGAGCCTTGTGGAACCCCACCAGTGACCAAATGTCAGTCTGATGTCACCCTATTCCCTAAAAGTCTTTGTGCCTGACCTGTGAGAGCCAGTTTCTCACCCATCACGTGTTTATCCAGCTGTGTGCTGGATGTTTCGTCCAGAAGGATACTGTGAGATACAGTATCTATAGCCTTGCAGAACTCCAGAAAGATGACATGTGCTGTTGTTCCTAGATCAGCTGGGTGCGGCTCATCCTTTCATAGAAGAAAATCAGGTTCAACAAGTAGGACTTTCCTCTCATGAAGGTGTGCTGGTTGGGACTGATGACTGTGTTGTCCTCAAGGTGTTCTTCAATACCTTCCAGAATAATCTTTTCCATACTTTTTACCAGGCACTGAAGTGAGACTGATAGGCCTGTATTTTCTGGGAACCTCTTTCTTGCCCTTCTCAAGAACCGGGACAATGTTGGCTGGCTTCCAGTCATCTGGGACCCCTGTGGATTCCCAAGAGTGCTCAAAATTCTTTGAGAGAGACTTTGTGATGATATTAGCTAGCACACTGAGGATTCTCAAATGAATCCCATCTGGCCCCATAGATCTGTGGAGCTCCAACTGGAGCAGCAGATCCTACAGAACTTCAGGGTCAACTGGGAGCTGATCAATCTCAGTCATGGTCCTCTGGCTCAGGGCACAAACACCCCCTTGGCCCATCTTCCATGTCATTCTTATCTTAGGGTACAGCTTGATCTCATTCCGTGGGTTGCTTGTAAAGGTGATAACCAACACCAGAAGGCACAGAGATGATTTGTTTTTCCTTTCTAGGGGTTCTTAGCTAAATCAATTTGCAGGCCTTGGAAAACGAATTCAATTGCTATTGTACAGTGGAAAAAAAAAAAAAAGGTTTACATATGTTTTATCTGGGGAAAGTAAAATAAAAGGCTTAGAAACACCTGGTGTGTAAATCATGCAGAAGGGAAGTAATATAACTGAGGAGCAACAGAGCATGCAGGTAGAAATGCTTGAGTCCCAGTAATGTAATCAATTGAACTTAATTTGGCTTCGCTAACAGCGGTGTGTGCTTGTAGCTCAAAAACAGACAGCGAGTCTATGTGACAGAGCGAAGGAAGTCAAAGTCTGCTCACTTACTAAATAGGCATGTGTTATGCAGATATATCTGTATTTATATACCTGCACACACGTCTGTCTTTGTATTAAGCTAGGAAAAGAAAGGCAGGAAATTTTGAGACAAACAATGAGAAAATCAGTTTTGTAGAGTGTAATCACCAAATGGTGATTACATATATATCACTAGTGAAAGGAGTCACACTTGTACACACTTAGCTCTAAAAAGCCTAATTGAAAGACCCCACAAGATCTCAAATGTGTGTTTTGTGATGCAGAATAAGAAATGCTAGTATGAGAGACCCTGCCTTTAATAAATTTACAGGCTGTTGTGCTTTTGGTTTTAATTCTAAAAATATTTCTTACTACAGAGTTATTTCAATTACAGGATAGTTGAGCTCCTAAGCCACCAGCTAAGGGCTTGGAACAGTAATTGCAGAAAGGAAGCAGTCTGAAAATCATGCAAATGGAATGAGAGAGAGAATGAAGAATGATCTGTAGAGCAGTGAAACTGAGTGGAGGGGAACAGACATGGTAAATGTCTCAGTAGATGTGAAAGGGGAGGGGGACATATTTTTGTGTAATGAAGAAACAAAAGTATTTGTTGTATGCACTTGTTTTAGCAATGTTTTAAACTATAGAATGAAATAAACATTTGAGTGGTAATTTTGGAAAGATTTCCAAGTGGCTTTTACCTGCCATCTTAGTGATGGGAGGTAACATAAGGAAACCAGAAAGTTTCGTCTGAGTTTTCACTTCCAAAATCCTGATTTCTTCCAAATACTTTAGTGGGAACTAGTCTAAAGTGCAGTGTGTATTTAGATACAATGCTTCCTACTGCATAAGATTTTAAGAGATTTTTTGCCTTGAAATACATTTGAGTTTTTGTGTATGTTTCTTAGTGAAGGTGATTGTTTGATAAGGTGCTAAGCATGTTTCTTAGACTGTTTTGGATTAGCCAGGCTCAAGGCTGCTTCTCATGTAATTTATTTACTAGATATTTCTGTGTCTGACCTTGAAGACTATACATTGAGTCTGAATGCATTTAAGTCTTCCTACTCAGAACAGGTTCTTTGATTTTATACATGTGATGCAACATTCTTGGGTCAGTCTTGGGTTTGATTCCTTTTCTAACAGACTCGGTGGTAAATCCGCCAAATCTATGTAGTATCTTCATGGAAAATATCTAGAATGTTATATTGAGACAAGTTTTAATGTTTTTTCTTGCTATATTAATTAAAAAAAAAAAAAACCCCAAACCCCACAATAAACCAACAGAAAAATCCCAAACCAACTCCGCAAGTAACCAACCAAAGGAACGCCAAACAAAATATTTTTAAAAATTTGTCAGTGATATGGACTGTTGCTGAACTAGAACCAGCACTCAACAGAACTTGAGTGCTGGTCATTAGCGTGAGATAGAGAGCCAAAGAGAATCCTGAAAGTCTGAGGTTCTAGAGTACAGAAAAAGAGAATTTTCAAGAAAAGTTAAGTTTATGCAAGTCAATATAATTTTATTTAGAGTGGACAATAACTGTAGTTATGACTCTTGCTGTCTTCCAATTCTTAGGACAAGCTAAAATTAAGACTATGTTGGAAATTTTTGAGTGGTTTTAAATACTATCAAATCCAGATTACGAAGTAAACACTGAATTTTGATCACTGTATTTCTGCTATGCTTTCATTTCAAGGATCTGCATAAGTGACACCTCTGACAAGCTCAAAATGCATTTTCAGGTTTTTATGATATGTTTCTCCCTAGTATTATAGGCCTTTAAATGATGTTTTCTAAAATCAGATATTTATCAGCTATCTAATTTATCACAGCTTAATGACAGTTGTTAAGGAAACATAGCCACAGTTCATTATTTTACAGAAAAATTTATGTATCTCCAGCTGTCTTATGACATATGAATTCGCAGCTTCCTAGGATCTGATCCTGTGAAGTGTTTAGCTGCTATTAAGATTAGTAATGTTATTTACCTCTCCCAAGTGCAAGAATTTTCAGGGTATTTCTTGAAGTAGTTTTATCCTGTTTTGTTTCTGTACAAGTTATGCAGTTCATTTCCAGGATTTAGATGCACCATTTGTTATTTTAGCTTTCACTGACATGTCAAGTGTATCATTTTCAGAACTATTCAGGACTATTTCACATTTGATACTTTCCTAACTAAGAGGGAAAGCTGCATGGTTTGTTTTCATATAAGGCATGAATATTTATACTGTGTCTGTATCTTGATAAATTTGAAAATAGTGAGATGAATGGAAGTAGTGAATCAGAGAGGACAGTGTGTGTGATACTAGAAAAAATTTACTATTCAATTTCTTTTTAACACCTGATGACTTAAAAGGAGGCAGTTCACATTCACTTCAGTCAGATCTATAACACTGTGGCACTGGAGGTTTGTCTATAACACTCCACACTTTGTGGAGGCCTTTTGGTTTATTCCCAGACCAGAGTATAAAACCTGTGAAAGTACATATATACACACACCACTTTAATGTTGATCTTTCAATTGTTTTGTTCCAATAGTGCCTCTCTGGCAATAAACTGCACTATTTCCAGAAGTTGTGTTTCTTTCGGATCGATCTGGAACGATTAATCTTTGTATAAAAATTTCTAGACTATAGTGCAGTAAAGACCAAGTTACATATCTAGCTTAGAAATTATACTATTGTAATGAATTCAAATTCTTACCCTTATTCTCTCTTCACTGTCTGAGCTTGGATTCCATTTTACATTTTTTTTCTCTGCTTTTTCTTTACTTCAGTGACTCATTGTGTTCTGCCTAGTGCACCCTGAAGCTTAAAACTTGATGCCAAGTTGATTTATCACATTCATGCATTTCTAAAAGCTTGGTTCTGCTGGTTAGTCAGTAGAAGGAAAGCAAAAGAAAAAATATTAACAAATGAGAACAGTTTTGTGTGACCATTGCTCTTTGAGAATCATCTTGATATAGTCACTTTGATCTCTCTCCCTTTTTTTTTCCTCTTTACACAACAAAGCATCATTAAGATATGTCAGATCAAGATATGTGATAACTTATTTTTACTCTTATTAGTTTCTTGGAGCATTTTGCATAAGTATAAAATTACTGATGAGCAGCTTATATTAAAAATGTATGGAGATCCTATAGCTGTAGGAAAGCTACTCTGATAATCTTGGTACTTACTTTAATATATAACAAAGAAAATGTTTTGAAGGTAATGTAACATGTAAAAAACAAACAGCATTCAGCATTTCTACATGATGTGAAATGACAAGGTGGAGATACACAAATGCATGAGAAAAAAATCTTTTGTAGTCTTTTATATTGATCTTGTGAATGAAAATTGAATTTTAGAAGCAAAGTCAACCATGACCAAACCACTAGCAGATCAGAAACAAAAGCATTGAGTAGATTTCGCTGTCTCCATCATTGTGATTGAATGTTTAAGTGCTTAATTGCTCAACTAGAGCTCTATATTTATTGTGGGTATTACTTTATTGAGCAATGTATGCTATGTCCAGGTAATATACTGAAGAACAGTGGATTTGCATGTCTTTGGTCTTAATGTAATCCTTTATTATTTGCACAGACTGCAAAAACCCCTGTCATTTTCAAATCACTGTATCACATTTAAGCTTTTGATTATTGGGTTGTTTGGCTTTTTTTTTTTTAAGAAAACCTATTCATATATTTCTTGTACCTTTTCAGAATTCACTTGAAGATAAACTGGATTATTCTGGGAAGGCACAGGCTTTTGGCAGTGCAGTGTACATTATTGCCACTAACTTCCTCGTATCCAGCAGGGCTAGTGGGTTCTGTAGTTGGTCAGTAGTGCTTCCTTTCACACTGCATCCCTCTCTTGAGGTTAAGCTTATATAATTTGCCAGTCTTCTTTATGGAGTGGGCTTGGAAAACAGAGTAAAGGACTTGCAGAATCATGGTAAACCAGGAGTATAGCCTACAGTTACATAATATGCTTTTGATTCTCTGTGGAAAATAAGACTTATGTGCTGTCCCCTGGGGGAATCCTTAATTTTGAGAGAGGTATTTATTTAAAAACATCTGTCTCAAAAAAAAAAGCTTTCAAACTATATTCAAGCATTATTGAAAGGTGTAACTTTTCTCCTTATTTTGTACTGGCCTCATTTGTAGCTTTCAAATATTGTGGATTTAGCAGGGCACGTTTATTAGTATGCAGAAAAAAAGTCTGCAGAATGTTAATAGCTTATCTGGCAAATAAGCTATGGTGACTCTTACTACCTAAATCTGTGGAGAGTTGAATCAGATTTTGTTTATCTGTGTACACTTTTTGAGTGCTTTCTACTATCACAACTTATGATCAGTAGAGGGGAAACAATACTGCAGATCTTTTCAGTCTGGAAGACAGAAACCCTAGGACTGGTTAAAAATTCTCACTTTCATGAAAAGAGACATCTTTGAAATCTGAAAAATGACAAGGATTGAATGAGTTTCCAACATCTGCGTTTCCATTCCAAGGCAAACCCTCTGCATGGTTGCTGTAAAGGTGGCTGGCTCATAGGTCTCCTTTGAGGCCAGCTTTGTCTGTTTGTGATCTTATAATAATATAATGAAATTCAGTGGTAGATCAGATGAGTTCATGGGCGATAGTGAAATGAAGATTGCTTAATATATTGGCAGCATATTAATTTCAGGAACTGAGGTGAAATTAGTGCAAAGTTGGGAGCATGTTGACTGGAAATATGTTCTATACATTGACTAAACTTTGTTTTTTCCCCAGGCAAGTGTGCAGCAACTGCTGAAGGTCACTGCATCCAGTACAGCAAAACCCTTTTGGCTTAGTGTGCTCTCACTGTGGTCATGCATATGGGATAGTTTCTCAAGATAGTCAAGTAAACAAAAAGCTCTGAAATAATGAAGAGTTGGATCTGTAAAATTATGGCTGTTAAGACTGAGTGAATAAATTTAATGAGACCTTAATTGCTACTGTATTGATACACTTTTGATGTCCATGTTGGGCTTAAGGTATGACTAAGGGCCTGCAAACAAAGTGGCATTCAGAGCTGATATTTTTGGATTTCTTGCAATTTAAACTCCTGGGTTGACCAATCTCTTAGTTATTTTAAAATGGCATAATCTGCGGAGCTAGCTGAAGCTCTGCTCAGATTGTGAGACTTTATTGGAAATGCCTGTGATATTAAGTGTTAGAGAAAATATTTATCATTGTCCTAGAATCATAGAATGGATTGGGTTGGAAGGGACTTCAGCCATCCCAGTCAGAGTGTAACTATAGAGGAATTAATTCACTAATGACTGATGTTGCACATTAGACATGCAGAAGTTGAAGATTGAAATTGGAACGGAATTACGGCTTTTGGGGCTGTCTTGAATGGGTTTTGGTCTTTGGCCTAGTTTGTTACACTAACTTTATAAATACACACAAACATGTATGGATAGATGTATATAAACAAAACCCCAAACAACTCTACTGTTTATTCCAAAGATGATCAAATATAAATCAGGATGTTTTTCTCACTAGAGGGATGTCTTATGAAGATATATGTTCCTCTGTTCTTTTCAATAGTCACTTGATCATTCCTATTAAAGCCTTTTCTGCCTAAAATCCTCTAGTGCTTTTCACCCTCACTTAGAGTCCCTATTCTTTGACTAGCCAAGGATTTGTCAGTAGGATTGGGAATGTTAGGTCCACTTTCTACTTAGATTATTTTTTAAATAGTGTAAGAGATGCACATGAATGCACTTATTGCTCAGTTCTTATAGAATTATCTTTTCCCTTAAAAGACACTGCAGATTTTTAAAGAATGTTTAAATTACACATTTGTGTGGCACAATCTGAGAGGAGCATGACTGTACCTCTAGGCTGACTTTTATGTACAAGCCAGCAAAAGGCATGTGCAGTGGCTTTTGAGATCAATTTTAGGCCCATATTACATCTGGTTAAAAAATCTCCAGATGTGTTCTGGTTAAAATGTCAGAGAAAAAGAGCTCTTTTCCTTGTGAGCTATGAATAGAGAACTAATTTATCTATAATTAGAATCATTAACAGTATAAATCATCTAGGGAGGTTCTGTGTGGAGTACTTTCATGGGAGGAATAAAAGGTGCCACACGGTGTTGATACAAGTGAGAGCAGTCCTACTGTAGACAGTTTAATTTTTCTGCCTTTTTGGCTAGAATAAGCTTGGTTAATGTTTCTACAGTAAATGCAGCTGCTTGGAGAAAAGCAAATAGAACAGACAATGATTTTTCCTGCCAATATATAATGCAAAGCATTGTGCCAAGAGGCCGTTTTTTACTTCTCTAATAATGCTCTCAACATTCAGTAACTCTTAACTTTACAGCAGGAACAAGCAGCATAACATTCCCAAGATATCTGATGGGTAGGACAGTTGACTACAGAATTTTGGTACATTACAGTTACATAGGTTGACTTTACTTATGTTGTCTGTGGCTTTAGCCATTTTTCAAATGACTGCCTTGGACCATATCTCTGTCTTTTTTGAAGAGCAGAGCACTGCTTAAAGGGTACAGTTTGTATTGTAGTTGGGCAATATTTAAATAGGAAGAAAGTAGAGAGCAATGGAGCTCTGCCATCCACAGCACTAATTAAATGTATTAATGTGAAAGAAAAACATCCTCACAAGTGTCTTAAGGCTAATGGACTTCTGGTTCTTTTGTTTGTTTTGTTTTCAGCAGAGTAATAGGTGATGAAAGCACCTAATAGTTTGAGGGTACTTGGTGAGAAAAAACTGAGGATAACTTTCATCAAAACCCCTTTTCTAATTGGGGAAAACTTCTCTAAAAAGCCTATATTTGAGTTAAATGTTGGAGGAACGTGTTTAATATTCCTAATGAAAGAATGGGTTGTGAGATTTCTAGTGTATCTGAGTATGAGTCAGATCACCTGAGTTCCTCTTCTGAGGAAATTGCTGTCCAGGGACTGGGGCAGTGGCTGGGGGCAGCCCCAGCTCCAGGGCATCAGACAGCTCCATGGGACAAGCCAAGGTTGAGCCAGGATTCTGGCCCTTGGGTGAGGTTTAGGATCAGGCTTGGTGAGGGAAACTGGAGTCAGATACTGCTTCAGGGTGGCTGGGCACAGTCATGGGGGTGGAGTGGGACATCAGCATCTTCTGCCTGTTCTCTTTGAGGAGTTTGAATGCAACAGTTGGTGTCATCTCACACCCTGGTCCTGCATTAGACAGAAAATACTGTTTTCTGTCTCTTCCATTTCACAGAAATAAAAGCTTATTTTACCCTTTCAAATTCCTATTGTCAGTGATGTTTGCAATTTAATGTTCAGCACTGATTCTTTGCTCTATCTGCCAGGTAATTTAGTACACATCACCACTGCTGCTGACAAAAGTGATTGGTTTGAATGAGCAGACTATGAAATTTGTTCTTACACAATGTATTGCTTGTGTTGTGAGGAAAAAAGGCTCCCTGATGTCAGCCACATGTAAATTCTCAATTTCAGTGAGAAAGGTAAATATCTCTGTTTTCAAAAATAGGCAGATTTTCATAAGTTGATAAACAACATTAGTATATTCCTGCTGTGATAGGTACCAGTTTTTTTGTACTTTGGGTGTGTGTTTGAATGTGATCTTAATCTTATTTTTGAATTTTAAAGGTAGACTCTGATTTTGGGTATTAATACTGGTAATGGGATATAATAGCACAACTTTTCTCTTAACGTAGCATTTTGTAATATATAGCTGTTTTTGCAAGTAAGAATAGTAAGGGCTGAATCTACGATTTTGTAAGTAAGGCAAGTGTAGAGGAAGAACAGGTATGAAAATTAAAGCAAGCCTGAACTTGAGAACCCTGATAGAAGAACTGCAAGACTGGAATGACTATCCAGAATGTTCTGCCTTTTCAGAATGTCCATTTAATCTGTCTAATCCTGTCCCTTCTAAAGGTTCATTCCTCTTTTTCAGCCTTCTGTGTCCCGTAGTTGTTTTTACAGTTTTAATAATCTTGAATAAATACATGCTTAGATTTATAGATAACAACTCCAATGAATGATACTCAATAAAATGTTCATGTTAGGGTACAACAGGTTTCATATATAGTAGGGAAGAATTTGCCTGTTTCTAACAGCAGAATACGGAAGATTTCTCTCTTTTCTGTCCTTAGCTCTATTCAGCAAATGTGCTTCTGGTACAATAAGAAGTACTTTTGGGGAATTTAGCTTTCCCCTTTTTGTAGATATAACGATTACTCCTGAACATAACCATTATCCCTAAACTTTAATTTCCACAGATGAAATTATATGTTCACTATATATACTCTATATGTCCTGTTGTATTCAGGGCATGGTACCTGAACTCCTGCTTAACAATTGGTTAATCAGTCCAAGGCTATCTAAGGTGCAAATCAGCTTATGTGCAAGACTATTCCATTACCAGGAGCCAGACACTTTATTTTTCTCCCTCCTGTCTAAGTCATACTTTTGCTGAAGAAGTCAAAGACCAAATTAACATCTGTAAATTGAGAGTGCTGACATTAAATTAAACAAAGACAAAAAAATCCTAGAAAAGCAGTTGCCTATGATTACAGAAGCTGTACTGACTTACGGTATGAATTCAAAGAACTAAACTGCTCTCAGCATGTTCTCAAAAAGCTGTAAGCACTCAGCTAATGTTGACTTCATCATGTGCTTATAAAGTGCTTAGTTACTTCTGATAGATCCATGTTTCTTACATCACAAACTGACCTCTGGAAGGCATAATGACTTGGAGCAATTACACTTTATTCATGTTTTAAGGTCTAATTGATATTCCTATGTTACTCTTAAATTTCTGAATTAAAGAGTCTATGGTAAAGAATTTTTATTAAATCCAAGAACTACTGACGTGCCAGAGGTAAATAAGGCTACCAATGCAATGGTGGGATATCAATTTAAAATAGATTGTGACTACAGCACTGTGTGTGTCCCTCAAACTCCATGAAGAGAAGGCCTGAACTCTGCCTCTTTGGGAGTTTTCAAGAACATGGAACTAATATGGTATATGCAGGCTTGACAGAAGGGTGATGATAGTTACAAACAATCACGATTAGTGTGGGACACCTGTGAATGGGCATTGAGGCTTAGGTGGAAAGAGTGCAAAATGGACAGTGTGACCATTTTGTGGAACAAATACTTAAAGCATAATTTAACTATCTCTGATCTATTGGGAAATGGCTTTGAGTGGCCTAGTTCCCAGAGGGTGGGAAGATGTAGTCCTGAAAGGTGTGCTTGAGACAAGGTCTAAGTACTGGGAGCTTCTGAAACCCTTCTGAAAAAGCTATTCCTGACTGTTTACTGTAAATGTGCAAAGACTTGGAGCACTGAGGCAGACCTCCGGCCTCCTTACCTAGGCCCGTTTCTTTTCTCTTTGTACCAAAGCCTTCCAAATACTGCTGCCTGAAATGGGAATTATCAGATATATCTGGAATTAGATACTAATGATTCTAAGTATAAAGCTCATACTAAGACCTTACTTACTTTTATGCCTTAATTGTATTTGAATTTCACTCTGAAGGTGACAGCTTTTCTGATTTTGTGTACGTGCACTCAACTGTTACAGCCCTTATTCTTTGCATGAATACTGAGAGTGAGGACATGTCCTCTGTCTTTCAGAGGTGAAATGCTCAAGTCTTGTTAATCACACTTTAAGTGAGAAAATACACAATAAGAAATGTCATCGTTTGAACGCAAGGACTGTCACTTAACTGTTGAGTAGTCTAAATCAGTTTAAATAATTTTCCTACCATTTTTTTTACATATTATCTCAAAGAGTCTTTTATTTGGATGCCTAATAGAATAATTTTTCAAAGCTACTTTGTACTGAGACTGATCCTCATGTATGTCCTGTGGAGGGCAACAAGCAATTGCAACTCATATGGGCACATCCACGTGGCCTTTGAAATGTCAGTGCATTTTGATATAACCCCCTTCCTGTTCATGTCAGTTTTGGTAATATCCTTTTTACCACTGGGGAAAGGGACAGGATGTATGAAGTGTCAGCAAATATGTATTGCTTATTAGGAACAATCAGTAGGCAGAATTATTGGGTTTACTGACTCTGAGGGGACTCTGATAAACCTTTTCTGGTCAGCAGCCCTCAGGGATGTGAGGAAGCTAGCCTTTATTTTGTCTTGAAACAGGCCAATCTTCTATTATCTTTACTTTGACTTTTTCAAGTCTTTTGTGGTCTTGGCTCATGCACTTCCTCACATCTCGAAATAATATTTTCAGCAAGAGTGAGCCAAGGTCGCATCTTATTAGGGCACTGGGGTGCCAATGAGAGAATGTGCTCTGGAAACAACCTCCCTGTTCACTTGGCACGTATTCTGGGATTAGGGATGTCTCATGAGGGATATGTAGTATGTAAAGCTGAATTATAAGAATAAACCTCAGAAAGTCAGCAGCAAACAGGTTCTGAACACTGATGGATAAAATGCTTCTGTCTATTAGATCTGATTGCACAGAGCGAAGCTCTGGGCTACTGTGTGTAATGGGTCATTAAACCCAATGAAATCAACTGTCTTAGGTCAATACTGATGTTAGGCCATTTGTAGTATTTATAACAGCAAATATTTCATGGGGTCCCTTAAAATTAAAACACTTTCACCATTATTTTCCCACCTCCATTTCTTTATTGATGAGAAGGAATATGTTTGTCATAATATTTCATAGCTTTCTTCAGTTTATGCTTTAGTTTTTTTTGGAAGTTCTTTAGATTGGCATTTCAATGTCAGAGGGAAAAGAAGATATTTATGGAAATGGAATGGGAGAGTTATTTACTTTAATAAATGTGATAAAGCAGAGAATCCAATAAAAGTTTCGGTTTCTTTAAACCTTTTTTTTCAAGGTGTCATTTTTATAATTTTAAATTTGTCTTAGCACCGTTGTGCATATACACCTCAGCTGTATTTGCTTTCTGTCATTCCTATTCTTCCTGTGTTTTGTAGATTGGTTTAAAAGGGAACTCTCTCAATCTCTTCTAAATCAGTGCCGTTGCCCTGTTGAAAATCTGACAGTGGAGGTTTCATCAGCTCTCCTTTAGCTGCTCCACCCTTCTGATTAACTTTTCTCTAATCAGAACCTTCCCAGCTGAGAGCAGTGACAACAGGTTAGAGTTGTAGCATTATGCAGTATGGAGAGAAGCATCTCTGACATAAAATTTAACTCCCATTCAGGTAGTTGTAGTCTGGTGTGAAATTTCTGCTACGCTTCCCTTAACCTGGCCAAACAAGTTCAGCTTTGGTTTTATGGCCAAAGCATTTAAGCTATTTGAAGAAGTTTATGCCTTCTGCAAATTAGTATTTTTGGTCGTCTTCTATGCCTTGTTTTGTTTTCTGTGTTTTTACAGGCTCCTGAGTCTCTTCTTTTTTCCTTTGTCAACCTGTTCAGACACAGTTGAGCCATAATTCTGTACTTATATCATTCTGTCTGATGTCTTTGAAAATTGCTTGTAATCTTTAGGTAGAGAACTCTTACGGTACTCTTGATGAATTATAAACCACCCTTTTGACAGAATAGGTCCTTTGTCTGTAATGTTACCTTCGTGGGTAGATACTAATGCAGAATATTTAGTGGATTGTGGGAAATATTTTAAGTGAGCTATTTTGGATGGTTTGAGTTATGATAGCTTGCTACTAATGAGCACATCTAATAAATTGGCAGATAAACAGCAGCTCGCTCTTTCAGTGTGTATTTAGAAACCTTCCTTGTAAATGTCATAAAGATTTTCACAGTAGTGTCTCAAGTGCACTGACATATTTGTTATACAGAGTCAGTGACTGTCAGATTTTTTTTTTTTTGTTGCTTTCTTCCAACACTTACTTTTCACTATTTGGGCATGAGCTTTCTTGGGAGATAAAATTTCCTAAAAGAAATATCTCTTTTGTCCCTTTTGTGTTTGCTATGAGACAATACAGTGAAAAACTGCCACATTGAATTCTCTAGCCTATGCTGCAGATATTGGTGATGGAACAATGTTTCAGCTGACCTCTAGTTCTGTGGCATAAATATGAATATGACAATTTTATTTATGCAAGATACCGCTTAAGGAAAGAAGCAGTGTATCAGCGGAACTCAGAACATTCAGCAAATGAGCTCCCTTTTTTACAGGCTCCTAAGTCACAAGAGCTCATTTTGTCTGCAACAAATATGTTTACAAACCCAATGGCAGTGATTAGGAATTTTCAGTTCCACTCAAACTGTTTAGTACACGTTAGGTGATGGCATAGAAAGAACTGTCTGACCTCAGTGTCTCCCACTGCTTGTGCTATGCAGCCAGTGCAAGTCATTGGCAAACAGTTGGAAAAGGGGCCCTGAAGAGTAGTATCTCAATGCTAAGATAAAGGGATAAGAAACAGTCAAAGCTGAAAGCTGGTGATGGACTATGTGTGGTGGGCACATCCCACAAGGAATATTTGAGGGTCTTCAGAATCACAGTGTGTTTTTACAGTGCAGTTGTCTGACATTTAATTCTGTTAGTACTGAGTGATGAGTATCTAAAGTTAAATCTTTCAAGGGAAACATGGGAAGTGTTAAAAAGTCATAGACTATCCTGATAAATGTTGCATTTCTATTACTACTTTGCTTATTTTATAGAACTGTGTTGAATTGTTACAGTTGTACAGAAATACAGTTCAGTTTGGGCTTCCACATTATCTTCTCCTGCTACAATTCTGTGTTTGTTATTAAACCACCAGTTTAAGAGGACTGGTGATTTCAGTTAGCCACAGCAGAATGTAGACTACTTTAAACATGTCAGGCTGCTGTTAGTAGATCTAGCTTGAAAAACAGTCCATGTTTTCTGCTTTATTCCAACGTTCATTGTATTATCCATCCTAATGCTTTTCTAGTAGGGTATCACTGATGGAACTTTCTCCACTTTGAGGAGATTTTTAGCTATTAATTAGAATAAAACTTTTTCATGTGCTTTTTCATTTGCTTCTTTCATGAAAAGATACTCGGTCTGCTTTATCTGCTTGGAGTGATCTGGAAACATTAAAAATCATTACTTCAAAATTTCAAGGTTGATGACAATAATAGAGACCATTGTTTGGTGTTTAAATACAACTGATCAGCTGTTTCGTGTTGAAGATGGGGATGCTTTCCAGTGACACTGAGTTGAAGAGATGCTGCTAGCCTTCCCTCTTCTTCCAAAAAATATCCCATTGTATGCATTATGTAAAAGATCTACTTAAGAAACACTAAAATTACTGTATTCTCCAGGAGTAAAAAATAGAATGTGCAAAAACCTATGCAGTGCTTCACCTAGTGTGAATATCTACATGTTATTCAGTTTACCTGCTTGCTTCTGTAAGTCTGATCACACATTTTGACCAAAATACATTTTTTGATGATAATGTATGTTTCAGGATACTCGAGTGTCAGATGCTGAACAAGATTCCTATTTATATTTTCTGTAGTGCCACAAGTATTGAATGAAAATAGGAAGTTGTTGAATTGCTGCTTTGTTTTTTTTTTTTTTCAGCTGAAAGATTTAGTAGGTGATTTGATATGTTGTTTCCATATATGCTAGAAATAACTTAGTAAACTTCCTTTCCTCCTCCCCTCCACTGAGAAAAAGAGAAAACAATCATGGGTATAGTAGACCTGAATCACAATGTTTGAATTGAATTGGAATCAACTGGGTTGGTTTGCTGACTTGTTTGTTGATTTGCTTCCTCTAAACTGCTATGATTCCTTAAAGAAATATGTGCATGCACTGGACTTTGGCATCCAGAATTATGTGTGCCAGTTAAACTTTTGGATGAACCACTCTGTCATATTTGAGGACAAGCACCTCAAAGGCAGGATGGCCAACAGAGGGGAAGAAATCATAGGGCACAACAGAGACTCAGACTCCATACAGTCCAAAATCAGGCTGACACAGGTGGTGCTGCTTGGGAATGGGAAAATCTTTACTTTGATCCAAAAATCTTTGTCTTGGCCTTCTTAAACCTTCTTAAACGTTGTGTCTGTATGTAAATGGTAATCCCCATGGAAAATGAAAATGTATTTTAAATGCTGGATTTTCCTCAAAGAATAGGAATGATTGCTTTTAATCTGCTTTGAGTTTTTTGGGGTTTGTTTCATTTTGGCATTTTTTTTGTCAGTCGTTAGAATTTCTGGATAATTTAGGGCATTACTATCCCAAGAAAGTGAGAACTGAGAACAAATAATCCTGGCACCATGCTAATTATACATAATATTTACATAGTTTTGTACCTTCAAAAGTGATAAACATGTATTATAGCTATTTGAAAAATCTTAGCTGATGTTTTGAGATGAGAAACTTTCAGATAAAATGTCACACTTTAGATTCATTTCTTTTAATGATGGGATGGCTGTAAGTTAGGAAAAGAATAGGATAGGAGCAATTGTTTAGGAAATGTGGCCACACCATGTGTTTGAAGTGTAAAGAGTTGGTAAACCTAGGATTAGTTTTGCCCAGGGGAAGAACTTTCCCATATGGGAGGCAGACATAATCGGAAGTGGCAGCTGCAATGCAGCGTTGCTGGCGGGGATCCCTGTGCGAGGGCTGTGCCACAGATGCAGTGCCCGTCCAGCTCTTGCCTGTGCCACCTCCTCTGGCATTGCTGCGGGGCTCTGCTTGCTGCTGGGCTCTGAGCTGTCCATGCTTAGTGCTGGAGGGAAATGCAACAAAGAGCTGAAGGCGTAGAAGCCATGGTGAAAGTAGACATACCTACCTGTCCCTCTGGTAACAAGCATCCCTGGTTAGAAGTGGTTTTGCAGTGATTTGCCTCATGAGAAATGGTGGTGATAACTCAGCATTCAAGTGAAGGCCGCTCAAATGGGAAGAAGTCATGGAAATTTGTGCTTTCTTGGAAATCATATAACTTTTATTTTCTCTGTGTGCTCAGGTTTAAAATACTTGTAAGTTAATTTAATGATGCTATTATGAAATTTACCTAATATTTATTCCCCATCATAATAAAGTTATTGCCCATCTGTACTCCATCTTTGCTTGTATGTAGTGACAGATAGCTCCACTCCACAGAGTATTGATGGAGGTGATTGTTGCAGGCAATTTTCCAAAGCTGCACACTCAGAATGAATAAATAGGCCAGGAAAGAACTGCAATCTCAAAGTTTTATCTTTAAACTACTGTGAATTCTAACAGAACAATTCCTTACATGGTTGTCTTCAATTTCTGGTGAAAAAGCTGTGCACATGTGGCATTTGTGTAGAGCTTAGTTTAATGTCTAGTGTATCCTAATTATGTTTGTACTATTATTAATACTCTATCACTTACAGAGCTTTTCTGAGGGTACTTGAGCAAGAGAAAGTAGACTTTGGACCACCTAGTGTGGGAGAGGAAAAAGGGAATCCTTCTCCAGAAGCACAACACAGGGAGCTTCTTTACCCTCCTGTTGCTTATGCATGTCTTGTTCTGCCATTTCACAACTGTACATATCAGTATTGGCCATTGACCTTGCACTTCCATGTGTAGCTTGGACACAAGATGTTACTTTTTGCTTCATGTCAACAATAATTAATTGTTCTTCTTAACTGATATCTGGGATGGACATGGGACACTCCTAGTCTTCATAAACGGC
Organism: Picathartes gymnocephalus; assembly: GCA_013390045.1. NCBI lineage: Eukaryota > Metazoa > Chordata > Aves > Passeriformes > Picathartidae > Picathartes > Picathartes gymnocephalus. Next base: position 85,018 of record WEKY01010810.1, read on the forward strand.
CTTCTAAAGTTGTTTATTTGTGTGGTGTGATTTAAAATAATCTATTCACTGGTTGCTTATGCTGGACTGTGGCATAGCTAAGGCATTGATATTGCTTCATGATGAAATTCTGTATATTATACTATATTATTATAGTCTCATCTTTCATAATTTGTGTTATAATGAACTTAATCCTGCTGTTTCTTGCAGCAAAAGAAAAATTAATTGAGTTCTTCTGTTACTGAATAACATGTCTCTATGTTAGAGGGTTAAACTGCTCTGGCATGGCTGAAAGTGGATGAATTCTCTTAATTAGGAGCTACTTTAAATACATTCTCACAGGGATTATCAGCATTTCAGTGGGGCAGTTTTTTGGTTCCCTTCCCAATACCTGGATTTGTATATCTGCCTAATGATTTTATGACTCTTAGTTCCTGTGACGGTATCTCTAAAACACAGTATTTTGTTCATATGACTCACTACCTTTGAATAATTCATTTCTTCATTGTTTACGTATATTCTCCCAGTAATTTAAAAGGATTTTTTTCCCAACTTTGATTAATTCGTTAGCTTGCTTTTTTTGAGCCAGTGAAAAACCAGGCAAATTAATCTACATATGAAGCTTTTTTTTTTTTTTTAGCCTCAGCTAGTAAAGAGAAGGAAGAGGTGATGTAATTCATGGTGCCTTAGTTCCCAAACAGGAAACAAATTCACAGAGCTGTTGACATATAATGACTCAGAATGTAGGTACTTGGCTGTACCTGCTAAGTGTGCATGTATGTGGAATAAAATGCGCTCTCCATAAGGGCTGAGCAGGATTTCTTCTGTGAGCTGTTCTGAACATGAAGGTTACCATGTGTCATCCTGCAGAATAGGAGCTGCTTGTGAAACAACCATGCATAACTTCAGATAATGTTTGGATCAGCATGGCTGTGGGTGGTAGAATCAGGCACCCTGGTATCTACTGGAAAAAGAGCTATAAAAAACCTGTCAACTGAGGTTAATGTAGACAAGTCATATAACATGTAAAAGAACTTACTGAACTGTGAAGACTGACATTTGCATCATAAAATCAGGCTTTGTTTAACTAAGTTAATGCATTTTAAGCTTGTTCTGTCTTTTGGTGTAATAAAATAGGAGAAATGAATGATTTAAATTGAAAACAGATTGGATTCCATTTTTGAAACCACATCAGGTTTAATTCAGTAGATGTATTAATTTTTCATTTTGTCATTGTTGAAAGCAATGAAAGGTTTTCAGGAACACTGTGCTTATGCATGGCACCAAGTTTGACTTTTACATGCAAGTAATTTGAATTGTGCATTTCCTACAAAGCAATTCTGAGATCCTGAATGAAGGTAGTGTCCCTTTCATCCCACCTCCTTTCCTTCTACAAAACTAAGGGACCTTGCCTCCCACCATTTCAAACTAGTGGTTTTTGTTGTTGCTATGAAATTACCAGAGAACTTGGGCGATGAGAACAATATCAAATTCCCCTTGTGCTTTCTCCTCTCCCACCAGTTCCTTATCTTAGCAGCAGCCATTTCACCGCTCTATATTCCCTAAATTTCTGCTGTGATATAGTCCCTTTTCGCAGGAAAAATTGTGTGGATAATTTTTCCCTTGGGCAAAAGTTATTCCCAACTTGATTAAGCTTATGATTCATTAGGTGATTTTTCCAAGTTTTCCTGTTTCAGTGTTATGACATCGCTCAGGTGAGGAGAAAATGAGGTTAAATTCTCCATGTAGCCAGTATACTTAGTTGATTGATTTCTGTTTACTCAGACAACACTTACATGAAACTTACGTTGATACCTGTGTCTGCATCCATGGTCCCTTTGATAACTCCCAGTCCCTCCTTGTCTCTGTTCTTCACTGTCCTTTTATGCAAGGGATAGTGCTTTTTTTGGCTGCACAGTAACACCATTTTTAAATAAGTCCTCAGAGAAATTTTCTATTACCCTAGGTTCATACTTTTTTTACATTTATCTATATTAGCAATTTTGTTCTTAGTGGTAACAAGCAGATAGAACCTCCAAACAGGGAGAATATTTAGGGAACTCCAGCAAAATAAAGGGAAAAGCATCTTGTGAGGCAGAATAAAATGACCAAAAAGAACATGTCTTATTTTCTACTTAAAATCAGAATTTTGTGGATATATCCATCAAAGATCAGAAGTTTCCTCTGCTTCAGGGTTGGCTAAAAAACCCTGCAAATCAAATTAGCAAAATGTCCAAATGAACACACTGGCTAAATTATGGTGGTTGTGGAATACTTAGAATACAGCTTGAAATGTTCTTAAACTTGCTCTGTTAGGGGTTGCTGAAGTTTAGAGGCATAGCATGACACTAGCATTTTCTGCTGATCCCATTAGTAGAACCTCTTCTCCTATTCCATCCATCCAGTGAGTTTGTTACAGGTGGTAAGTTTTGATAATTGTGGTGTGTGTTTTACATCATTGAAGAAGTAGTTAGTATTTACTTAGCTCAAATAATTGTTGAAAAACACTTCTTAAAGCACCTTTTTGTGTGTGTGGTGGCAGCATGTGGGTATTTAATTTTAATGATTATAAATATAAAGCCGTTAGGTACCAGAGTAAAAACCATTGTGATAGAATTTTGTAATGTGACTTACCTCTGAGACTTTAGGACCAGAAGTACTCTACACTCATGTAATCACTGGTGAATTTTCGGTAGGCAAATTGCAGTTGCAGTGCTTAAATTGGTTTAGGGCACTAGGGAAGACATCTTAAACATTTTAATAAATAGGAAGAGTTTTAATTCTGTTTTATACCTATACCAAAAGATAAATTTCCTAGTGAAATTACTTTCTTTTATGAAGTGGAGAACACCATGTTCATCTTTGCATGGCTTCCTGAAATTTAATTTAACCTTCCATCTGCCTTGCATAGCAGCCCACCAAATTGTGCTTTGCCCAGCTTGCTTACTTCAGCAAGCCAAATACCTGAGACAGTATTGGCTGTGTTTTTCTCAGCTTTTTCATTTAACCTAGGATTTCTTACCAAACTGTACTTTTAGGGCAAAAGCAGCACCCAGTATCCATTTTCCTTACTTCTTTTAAATATTTAACATCTTTCTAGTGACTCCTCACTCCTTTATCTTTCTAGTTATTTTTCCCCAGCAGCTTCCTTTCCTCCCCAGCAGGTGCCAACTTGGCACCGTGCAGGCTTCCTCTGAACTTGGTGCTGTGGCTGTTTCCAAGGCTCTTTAACAGGGAGCTCTTATGTGAGCAAGTGCAGCTGGAATTTTGCTCTTCCTCCTGCTCTCCTCGGTGCTCCCCCCGCTTTCCCCCGGCTCTCTCGGCAGCAGCAGTGCCCTCGCAGCCTGGGGAGCCAGGGAGTGAGAGCACTTTGTCACCTGCCAGGAGCCAGCCTCGCACCCGCCTCGGCAGCCTGCCACGGGAGCTTGGAGAGATGCTCCCTTCAATTAGGAGAACACGCACCACACAGGGCTGGAGCTGCACAGGGCTGCCGTGCATCTTTTCTGGCTGAAGTGGCACACGGAGCAGCCATCAGTCTGCCCTCTCTCCCTTGCATTTCCTTCTGCACGAGCTTCAAAATGAAATCCAGTGTGTCTCATGAACTGTGCATGGATGTTGTTTCTGCCTTTCGTGCTTTAAAAGCCATAAACTTCTGCCGTAGCTGATGGGATGACTGAGATAATTAATCTATTCAGGAAGAAATAACAATGATCTTGCAACAGATTACTGCTTTGGTGTTAAAATGGAATAAAATGGCACCTACTGCCTGTTAATTTTATTGTTCTCTTATTGTATCTGAACTATAAAAAAAGGCTTTGTGACGTTTATCTTATTAAGGAAATAACATGTTCAAGCACAAGACAGATAACAAAAGAGGGCGATATTATCACTTGTTGCAACTTTTGTCCGTTTTAGAGCAAAGTGTCTTAATCATTATGAACTAAAATATCTTCACACCATATAAGTAAATTTTTATTAGAAAAATGTAGGTCTTAGTTTTAATATAAGCAGTAATAGTATATGAATTAAGGATTAGCAGTTAATATAAGCATTAATGTAAGCTTTAGTGTTGCATTTTGAAGACAGTGGAAGTCACAGGGCTATAAATTACTTACCCAAGTATTCTATAATAAATCAATGGTAGAGAAAGAACAGGCGAGCATCCAGGCACTGTCAGTGCTTTTGTATAGAGAGGCTGGAAAATGTCTGGAAAGTGAACCCTTCAACAACCTGTTTCTTGTAATCTCAGTCTCTTCTTTTTTTTCTTGCACAGTAACTAGGGGAGGAAGTCTGGAAAGAAAAAGAGAGTATTAGTAACTTTGGAACTTACTTAGACTCACAGATACCAGTGCTAAGTTTGCATAGATGTAACATGGGGAACAACTGCAGTCTCAGGGAGAAAATCTGCAATGTCACAAGAAGCCCCAATATAAACAGAAGTGTAGGTAGAAGTGCAGTTCATGTTTACTGTATGAGTCCGTGTAATCATGCATATGTGCTGCTGTCAGTGATGGAGAAGGAATAGGGTATGCAGAACCTCAGCGCAGCACCTACTGCTCTCTGAAAGTGGTTGTGGTGGAGGTGACTAGCCTAGACTTAGCCTCCTGGAGTGACACTGAGTGTGAGAAACCCATAGCTGTGTCCTGCTGAAACAAAACGTAACTGTGCCCTCAAAGCAAGTAACACACTGATGGAGTCAGTCTGCCAACTGGAGCATTTTGCCTTAGACATGCTCACACTTTCCTAAGGAGCAGCATCATTGTAATGCTCGTTTATTGTTGCATCCTCGGCTGTGCATGAAAACTTGATCCCTCTGAATTTTTAAATGGACAGTGTGCAGGGAATCGCATAGAGGGGTGCAGTTTCTAGGCTTGCCAGTTTATTCCCTCAGACTGCATCTCTCTCACTGCCACTCTTTATGACTGCTCTCTTTAGTTTTCCTCTCTGCACCTGATTAAGTAGAGAAATTACAATGTTATATTTCAGCCTTAGTGTTATCTGGGCTGTCTGTTTGGAAAGTTACTTAAGGGTTTGCATCACATGCTGTTCTGCCTTTAACTGTGTGGTATTTCAAAGAGGTTTAGTTTAAAGTAGGAAGGGATTAGGAAGGCCAATGGTATCCTGGGGTACCTCAGGAAGAGCATTGCCAGCAGGTTGAGGCAGGTGCTGCTGCCCCTCTACTCAGCCCTGGTGAGTGAGGCACAATCTGGGGTGCTGTGTCCAGTTCTGGGCTCCTCGGGACAAGAGAGACATGGAGCTACTGTAACAGGTCCTGTGGACAGTGACAAAGATGATTAAGGGACTGGAGCATCTCTCTTAGAAGGAAAGGTTGAAGGAACTGGGCCTCTTAAGTCTCCAGAAGATGACTGAGAGGGGAGCTCATCAATGCCTATCAGTATCTGAAGGGAGGGTGTTGAGAAGCTGGATCCAGGCTCTACTCAGTGATGCCAAGCAATAGGACAAGAGGCAATGGGCAGAAACTGATGCACAGGAAGTTCCACCTGAACGTGAAGAACTTCTTTACTGTGCATGTGACCAATCACCAGAATAGGATGTCCAGAGAGGTTGTGGAGTCTCCCTTACTGGAGATGTTCAAGAACTGATTTACTTACCACAAGCGTGGAAGAGACTACTATGCATATGCTTTTTTCTCTCTAAAAACAAACTGCAAACTCTCCAGAAAGCATATTCACAGCATGATGGCTAAGTCCCTGGATTCTGGGCACAGGAAATGGTGGGACTCTTTTCCTTCACCTTTTATTTAGACCATTTTTCTGTTGGTTCCCTTATTTGTAGGAAATTGAAATTTGTTTCAAGACTTAATATTTTTCAGTTATGTTTTGCTAATAAGAACAGAAAACCTCCAAATGAGGTTTTCCTAGTTTCCATATGTGTGTTTTCTGTGTATGTCTGTCTACAGAGATCTGAAACTATTTCTCAGCCTGCTGTTGGACCAAATGAATTGAATACAAGCCATGCTGGCCAAACCAGCACCAAACTAAGATCACTTCCGCACTTACGAGGCTTCTTTCACACACTCAAGATGTGGTGACCCTAAATGTCTGAGTCTACAACTTCAAGTCAAACTACACTGCTCATCTGAAATTTGAACCCACTGTCTAATGCTAGGTTGTATTAAAAAGTGTGGAGGGGTGTGTGTGGAGGTTGTTTATTAAATTTTGATATTCAAATCTCTGTGTAAATGTACCTATTCTCATTTCTGCTGTTCTGCTGGTCTGCATGTTGTCCTGAGAGCACACTTGAAAATATTTTTGTCATAGGTTCAATAATCAAAATACCCGATTCTGGAATAACTCAAGAATATCTGCCCACTAATAGGTACATTATAAGACATGGGTATATCTGTTTAATCTATCTACTGTGAAAGAATAATTTTATAGGTTTTCAGCAATATTACAGTCATCCTGAGGTATATATGAGTAATGCGCAAACCATGAGGGAATAGAGAGAGGATATATAAGGTACTATTATGGTATGATACACAGGTATTTCTGCTAGGCTTTATACCAGATGCACTACTTGGTTAAATTCTCATCCTCTGTTGGAGTAGTTGTAGCAAAGGATCTGTTTTTACAGCTCTCTTGGAATTTTCTGAGAGCCAGAAAATACTACACTCCTTTATCACTGCTGCCAATGAAAGAATAGATGTCACTGAACTTGATAGTGGGCATCACTTACTTGAAAAGTTAACAGGTTTTCCCAGTTCTTTCAACACCTGTCAGGAAGACTGCCTACATCAATTCATAATGGACAGAATCTGACCAACAAGTTAAAATTATAGTTTATTATATTGTTCTTGCTGTGTTTCCTTCTTCTCTTTTATATATTTCTCAGCTTTCTTTCCTGAAATTCATTACCACCAGCAGCAAATGGTTTGAAGGAAAGGACAGTTCACCTTGATTCTAGCAAGTTGTGTATTTGTTTCCCATTCCGCAAAACAAAATAAATAATAAAATACACATTATAATGTGTTTGCAGTAGATTGAATCTCCACTGTAAGAGTCAACCTTGTTTCTTAGCAGAAATCTAACCTATTCTCCTGATAGACATTGTGGAAGTAGATAGTATTGTTGTTATTGTTGCTATTATTATTATTTTATAGATGTTTTGAGCCTTAGGGAAAGGCGTATGGGGTGGCAGTTGCTACGGAAACGAGTTTAAAAGAATGTATTGAGAATCCATGAGTGTTTCTAAGACAGCTGTCAATGTGGACATAAATTAGACCTATCCTCATAGTTAAGTGCTTTCTTTCAGGAGGTAGTGGTTTTTAATCTGACATTTTCCATATTTGAGGGATTTTCTTGTGCAATTCTTTTTATTTACAAGAGCTGTGAATGGCTGTTAATGGAATCAATGTTTTCATTAATTTCTTCTTGTTATATATTCTAATGCTAAGTAAAATTGGACTTCCCCCCTCCTCCCCCCTCCCTCCAAAGCGCTACTTAGGAAAAGTAGTTGTTTTTTTTGTTTTTAACTCCACAAACACTGATGGTGTATTTTCCAGAAATACAAGGTGGTAAACTACTATGACAGAATACAGACTTTTTAGTGTGTCCAAACTCTTCATTCTTATGGGTTGGTCCTTGGGGTGATAATTCAGCCATACAGTTTTTTCATAGCTCTAGCTGTTCTGCCTCATTAGTCTTATACCCTAATCTCCTCTTTCTGTAGCTCCTCTATGCATAGAGTAGAGATTCCATTTTAATCAGCCAGTGTCATCTTAGCCAATTGCTGCCGTTGGGGAACTGAATGCAGACTCTTTAACTCTGCTTTTTTCAGCAGTTTTCTTGCAAGGCATTTCAACAAGTATAGAGTTTTCTTAGTAGGGGAAGCAGTGGTTATTCTGTCTTTGTGTCCTCATGTGCTCTGAAGCTTATTCATATGTTGCTTGTTTTTTTACTTTTCAAACTGTCTCTTAAGGAACATTTTTAGGACTGAGGCCATTTCATGTAACCTCTAGATGCTGTTTCCCTTACATCTACTCGTTCCAAGAAGTGTTTATTTGGCTAGTAGTTGATCATATTGGCCAGCTAGACAGGTAAGTGTTTTCTATGTGATATTTGGGTGTATTTTGAGCACTTCATCATTCCTCATTCTTTTTTTCATTTAATTATATTTCAGTCCTTTTTGGTTAGTAGAATCAGTGTGGTGATAGTCACAAATTGTCACTGGGAGGGGAGAAACAAATCCCGAGCTATTCTCTAGTTAGAAATGTATTGTTACAAAATACTGTGGGGCTTTCTAATCAAGCTGGGAAAGGGAACAACTGCTTTCTCGTTGAATATGGAGCAAAAAGGAGATAGATTACCCTAGAAGGTTGAGGCTGGACAAAGTTAAGTTGTAAATGGGTACTTTTTGATTTGAACGAACATGATGAGCTGCTAAAATAACTGTCATGGAATGTGTATTTTCTTATATTTTGATGTGATTTCTATCACTTTTAGAAAACGTGCCTTAGCCAAATACAAGCTAAACGTTCATTAAATGCAAATTAATAAGCTCAGTGTAAGGGTAAAGTACTGACAGGCAGAAGCTGGATTATGCAGAATGCTCACTTCATCCTCAGCTTTAATAAATCAATGACAGTGTAGTTTCCCTCCTTTCCCTTCTATTTATTACATAATTCACCAGATGAAACTGACCATAAATAGTACTTTTGTATACTAGTTTTCACTGCTAGCTTGTATAACAATTTGTGACAACTAAGAGAGAAATGCTGGAGTTGAATGTAGGACTCCGTCTCCACATTTCTATAGCAACTCCTTAATGCAAACCTGTAGGCTGTGAACAAACAGCACTGTAGCGTTACTGCTATGCTGTCACTTCCTTAAGACCCTATATGTCCTGCTTTTACTGAATCCTGTCATTCTACTTGAGATCTCATTCCTGTAAGCAGGATCTGGTGTTGGATATGATTTTTTTCAGGATGCAAGTAGCTGCTTTCTTGAAGCAATCAGATATGGCAAAATAGTTTCATTATGAATGAACTAATAGTAGTGAAATTCCTAAAATATTTTGTTGCTTGGTAAAGTATTGGACTAGATTAACTGAACCTGAACTGCTCTATCTCTATTTATGATACTTTGTACTAATGCAGTCATCTTGTTTTGGATTTATTTGCCTGCACAAGTAAATGTACAAGCCTTCCTACCCTGCTACGTTTTTCCTGTGCTGATAAGTTTGCAGAAGGAAAACATTCTCATTTGTAAAGGGTGGAAATGGTATAATGTGATTAAGCAGTTTGTGACATTTGCATTTTAAACTGGTATGTGAGTAGGTTCCATTTAACTTTCATTCAGGATGAAACTTAGTCATTATGACTGTTTAAATGTCGTTTCCCTACACCTGTGTTTATGCAGTGTGAGCTGATAATAGTTGTTGACTGAAATTTGATCATCAGACACCCATTTAATCTATGCTGTTTTTAATTTTTGAAATTGATGTCAATGATTCAGACTTGGGGGGTTTGTTAAGCATCGTTTTGATCATTCAGTTCTTGGAGTACTTTATGTCAAATGTTCCTAGAGCTGCATTTCAGAGTTAGAAATCTGTCTGATTGCAGCACAATCCTGATACCTGCTCCAACACTTCAGTGCAATGCATGTTATTAGGAGACTAGCAAGGAAGTGAAACAAGAGCTCTGGTTGTTATATTGTACATTCTACAATAATTTTACAGTCTGTCCGTGTCTGTAGTTCTTTTTAAGAGAAACAGAATCAAAATAAGGGACACTGCTGGCAGATAAATAGAAATGCTAACTAAAAGTTTTCTGTGGTAACACTGAGAGAAACTTAGGGAAACTTGTTTATTTGATATTTGCAGAGGAGCCTGAGATATTATTAATGAATCTTAGTACAAATTTATTTATAGCCATACATACACACACGCGCACATACAAATATGACCTTTTCTTGAATACGCTTTTCAGTGGCTTAGTTTATGCAATATTTGAGGAACATTGCATTTAGGAATATTTCTGTGGAAAAAAGAGCTCCTGTTTTGCTTAAAATGCTTTCTTGAAATGGTTACAAAGGACAGGCACTATTTATTCCAGGATTTTATTCAAATTGCTTGGCTCAGGCTTTTTGTAATCTGTTTAATCAGTAATCAATGGTTCTTGACATGCTTTGTGACTGATCTCAAAATCATCCACATTTTCATCTGGAAGATGAGACTAGAAAACTCATGAGTGCCACCTTTCATTTACCCTGTGCTTACTATTAATAAAATTAAGAACAACATTTATTCCTATTGCAGTCCTGGGATTAAAGCACTGCAGAAAATTCCTACATAATTCTATTTATGCAGGGATTTCTCATGGATTCTAGAGGGTTTTTAAACCCAAATGTCACTGGAATTCTGTGGAAGCTTCTGAAAATCTCAGCCATTTCATTGTGTCCCACTTCACTGTCAGTTTAAAAAGGTTAAAAAATAAAAAAGGAAAAGGGAAACAGAAAACCCCTCACACTTGGTGATTTGATCTTGGTTACTATAGTGATGAATCCTGTATGAAAACCCACACAGTTCTGACTGAAATCCAGACATGCAGATACTTGTCAGGAAAGAAAACAAAGAAAGAATAAATTTAATAGTATAACACTGATTTCGTGTGAAAAAAATCTATTTAGATGAAATTATTTACCTGAATTTTAATCTGGACCTTACTGTTTTGGACATAGATGTTAAATAGTTTTCAGACTGTAAGCACAGAAAGCATAAGTACTTGGCAGAAGCATGGAGCAGGTAGTCTGAAATTTAACTCAGAATACAGTCCTGGCTGACATTCTCAGGGAGGTTGACACCTTCACTATTCAATCTTTTCTGTTATGTCTTCTATCCAAATGTAGGGACCATAACAATTATTTTAATAATAGATTCCCTCTGTGTCTTCAAAATTTCTAGACATCTATCTTCTTGGATATTTGGCTTCCTTCTCTTTCTAGTAAAATTAGGGCACTCTCAATGTAGCTTCTGTGAACTCTGAGCTTGGCTTTTGCTTCTAGACTTGACCCTGCAGCTTCTAGGTGCCTGATCTGTAGGCCTGGGGTACCTCCAGACCCTCTTCAAGCTGTGAGGTTTCCTGCACGTAGTCCCCAGAGCATTTTGTCCTCCCTGAGTCAGTGACAGGAACTGGATATTCCTTCAGCTTCTCTTCCAAAGGTGTTCTGTCCACATTCTTTTTGTTCCTATTCAGTTGAATTGGGAATATCACTCCAGTTGTTATTGTCATTCTGTTGATCTATTCTGAATGCTTTTTTTTATGGGGCTGTTATTGAGTTTAAAAATTTTTCACTTTAGGCTTTTAGAAAGAAGTTATGTATTCTTGTATTTCATAGAAATACAGTGTGTTATATGTATGATTTAAATTATGGCATGAGATCTGTTTGGTTTGCTTCCCACCTGGTAAGGAGCAGGGTCAGAAGGTGCAGACAGCTCTGCTGCCTGGACTGATTCCAACTCTGAAACTTGCCAGACTTCAGTATTTCTGCATTGAGGGAAGCACTAAAACAAATTCTTTAGTCTGTTGAGATGTCAGGACTACTTAACCTAGAAATCCATGTATAGTCTTTCAAGGCTTTTAAGGTCCCAGATGGACACCAGGATATCAAGGAACACTAGTGGTGAGAAAAACAAAGTAGGTCCCTTAGTGTGGTATTGTGTGCATTTTCTCTTTTCTTATTGTCAGACCTTTTCTAATCTGGGACCTATTGCACTGGCAGGTGTACCCAGTGGTCTCAGAATTTGGCTGTGAGTGGGAATCCTGGCTCCTGCTTCTGCAGCAGGTCCTCTGGCAGTCCTGAGTCTGGGTCCTCATGGTCCTGTCATCTGGCAGGACTAGAAGTGTGGAGAGATTCCACATAGCCCAGGGTATCAGGTCTGGGCCCCTCAGCTCCTTTGTAAGGAGTGGTAAGGGTGTGATGCCCCAATGATTCCAGCATCTTGTTCGTGAGCTCTGAGTTTTTATTCTCTTTACAGTTCTGAAGTTATCCCAGTTCTGGGTTTAAGATATAAAATTATATCTAGTTTCAGTAGATATTAAACCCAAAGAGGAGGATCTTGAAATTTTAGATTAAATGTCACAACTGGCCAAAGTTGCTCACAGTCACACACTCTAATTCTCTACTTCGTCATTATAGTATCTGAACTTTTCAAGAGGTTGTACACTACTGTATCTTCCCAGTATATGGTATTCAAACTTAATAAACCTCCTACTCTGAGCAAATGCTCATAGTGAAACAATTCACCTTTGAAGTGTTTTAATGTGTATCTGTGATCTCAAGTCAGAAAAATAATCTCATTAAAAATGCTAATAATTTAAGCTAATTATTTCAATCCTGTCTATTAATGACTACTATATTACATGGATCAAAAGGCTGACTTCAAAATATTTATATCTCATTACTAATAATTACTTCTATTAGGCTTTCATCATTAATGTTGCCTCAGTGTCTTACCTGAGGAATGAAAATGCTTAAAAAAATGCTAATTTTATTGTTGCTGTCTATAAATATAGAAGATACCAATCTGGTTTTTAAGACTATTTTCAAAGCTTGGCTCTTAGTCGTAACAGCTGTGTGTTGTAGAACATGCAGAACTTTAATGGATGACTTAGACAATGTCACGTCCAAATGATCTAGACCTGCATTTACTGTGCAAAGTCCCCTCAGTGGAATTTTGTGATGACCCTTTTATCTTGAAGCCAGTTTTAATGGGGCTGTAACAATTCAGTCTTCCTTTGTCACTGGACACAATGTCCTCCTCCATGATCTGAAAAGTCACTCATAAATGAGGTCAGCAATTCTTGTCTACTGGAGCTCTATACGGTAACAACAGTGGTTACAGTGAAATGTCATTGGAAGAAGCTTACCTCAAAAAAACCTTGCCAATAACTCCTTCCTGCGTTCCATGATGCCCTAGGCAAGCGGGAGAAAGAAACAATGGCAAGTCCCCTCCTGTTTATGGTTGCTCAACCAGATTTAAGTTAGGAGCATATCTAGGGACTGCCTTATTTTGTTAGACTAGTACATATCTACCTACTTTTTTTTGAGGCCAAACAGTATTTAGTGTTTTTCAAAATGTACAGGCCACTCAAAGATAGGAAGTTATTGGTCTTGGAAAAATTTCTTTCTGAAGCCCATTTTTAGTTTCTGCTGTGAAGCATGAAAATTGGACTGTGTTGTGCTTGTATTAAGTATATTGAAATCATTAATTTGATTGTCTCTATCTTTTTTTACACTTTCCCTAGATGGTATCTGTAAAGCATATGAAAGTAAATAAAATTTAATTCTTTTTACTCAGTTCTTAGGTTTGAAATCAAAGATGGTATTCTTTGGCACCTAAGGTAAGTTTTGATACATTATTTAATTGAAGAAGTTTTATCAGTGTTGGTGGGCTTTTGAGGTAGGTTCGCTCCACCGTGGTTGGAGCAGGTGCTATTAGAGCCCCACACTCTGTTCTGAAATTCTCATGGGTGCTGCACCCCAAAATCACAGTCACATCACTTAGGAGAGGGGTCCTTATCCTCTGAACAGAAGTCAGTCGTTTTAGCTTAAATAACCAAGTCATATGGATTAGTGTGTTAAGTATCTGAAGCAGTTAAAATGTTGTCCTGTTGTATTTAACTGGCTGAGTTGTGAAGCTGCTAATTTCTGGCTAATGGCTGGCTGATGGTAAGGGACATTAATGGCATCTTCTGAAAGTCTATTGTGAGTCCACATGGGTTGGAGAGAAGTCTCTTGGCCAGTTTTAAGAACATGAGTTTTATTAGTTGCTGTGACACAGCTCAAACGTGGTAGTTCATTAAGCTTATCACACTTAACCTCTGTGCCTATGCTTTTAAGCTTCAATTTAATGAGATGAACGCTACCTTCTGAAAATGGGACTTACTGCTCATGTCTTGCTTAGAGACTTGTGAAAAACTGACATTTATTTTGCTCTTCAAGCAATTCTTCTTGTGACACCAATTAAGTATTTTGGTGGTGGTGACTCATTTGTTAGAGGTAAATGTCCAAATGGTGAAATGACTTGGCATTAACTTGTAGTAAAAGTAATGGATCTGAATAGGTATCTCCTTGCCAGCTCAGTACCTTACTAAAATTATAATTTAAAAATAGACAATTAAGGAAATTAAGTAAGCTTATTAGAGAGTTAACCAGCTCACTAAACTAAAAAGAATCTTAAATGGTGGTAATAGGCAATTTCTTGAAAATTATTTTTTTGCAAGTTATCCCATTTTGGAATTTTTGTCTTAGCAGAATTAAAATATTCTATGTATGACTTTTACTATAGATACATACTTTATTATTTCTAAAAAAAACCAAACCCAAACCCATTGCACAACATGAAGTTCTTGTTCTTTATAGTGTTGGATCAAAAATGAAAAGATTTGGGTTCTGCTTCTTTCCTTTTTCTCTTTTGGAGGCAATGAACATACAGGGGAGCAACCATTCAAGATTTGGTTTTTTTTTCATTAGACATTGATTATTGGTCACTGTTAAGATATAGGACAAAGAATACATATAGCTGTCGTCATATTCATAATATGTGACCTAAATCAAAAGATTTTTATTGTTTTGTACTTCTGGTTTATCTGTTTCTTCTCTCAATTCCTGCTAATTATTTTTAAAATTTATTTAGGTAGTCTGTATGCTTTCAAAGCAGTTGCTGCTTCTGAAGAGTATTTCACACTGGAGGTTTTGATACTTGTTTGAGCCTCAAGGAATTTTTTTCAGTATTCGTAACACCAAAATTAGTCCTTCCTAATAATCACTGCTGCTTGTAATTTCTCAAGAAAAGGAAAATAATTAAAATAACTGGTATATCACTAGAAGGGGATCTTTTGAGTTAGGAAGATCAGGTCTTGGTCTTGGATAATAAGCTTGCTTGAAAATAATTTTTGTATCTGTATCAAATAAAAAGATGAGACAGCAGTTTTCCTGCTGAAAGTCTGTTCTAGAATATAATTTCTCTCATGATTAAACCTCCTTTTTCATATCCCATCCTCTTTGCAGTTCATACAATTGTTTAGTGATTGTATCTTGTATGCCTAACATTGTAGCAACTTAGAAAGCCAGCCAATCTTCCCTTAAAGACTCATTGGGAAGTATTTATTTCCCCAGTAATCCATCTCAGTGTGGTTTCACTTACTGCTACCACGAATTTGTGTTGCTTTTTTTTAGGGTTAGAATTTTACTTCCAGCTCTTGAGGTTTTTCATGCCTTTTCTTGTTAGACTGAGAAGTCTTTATAATATCAAATGTTTCCTGGTTTTGTGCATCACATGACTATTAGCAAACTGGCTATGTTCCTAAATTCTCAAAGGCTGTAGAAAGGTGTGTGTATCTTTAGATGAGATGCCCTGGAAGACAACACTCTGCTCTACTACCTAGATATTGAAGCTACATGAACTCCAGAATCCAGCCAGTCTGATGGGGCACTGGGTTCCTCTGAACCTGTTCTGCCTACGTGTCACAAATTAGGATAAATAAGGCTGTTACATGCAATTGTGTGCAGGTATTTTTAAGAGATTTGTAATTCTAATGTTCTAAGAAAAACAAAAAAGAAAATAAAAAACCACCACCTCCACATACAGGCATTCTGCCCTCCCTCCACCCTCCAAGCAAAGCTAAAACAAAATAACAAAAAGAGGTTTATTTTGGGGGTTTAGTGATTTAGTGTTTAGGGGGTTGGTAAAGAATAATAAAGAAAATACAAAAGTGCTGTTTTTTAAAGAAATATTTTTATTTTTTTTCTACTCTGTAAGTGTATTTGCATATATTAATAGGGAACACTAAGCCTCAAGGACAAAACTGCAATCTAAAAATGCATTTCCCCAAATTTGAAAATGTATTGTTTGAAATTGTTTTTCTATATTAAGTCCTGACCTGCTGTAGAGAGAGTGATATTATGAGATCCTCTTCTCACCTGGAAATTTAGTGAAATTAATGAGTCTTGCTTTAGTGCTGCTGTGGTTTGTTGTGGGTGGTTGTTGTTGTATTGTTGTCCTTTTTTTTTTTTTTTTTTAATTTTATTTGAAGGACAACGAAATTATCTCTGCAACAGCCTTTTGCTTGCCCATATAGCTGATGGGGGGGAGCGTTATTGCTCTGATCACAGGTGTGGGGCATCCACTGACCAGACACTGGGTGTTCTCAAAGTCACTCTGTCACTCCCATCGGCTGCACAGGGGAGAAAAAATAAAATGAAAGGCTCATGAGTTACAGACAGGGAGAAATCACTCACACATTACTGTCATAAGCAGAGCAGACTTCACTTGTGGACTTTAACTGAATTTATTGCACATCAAATTCAGAGTGGGGTAATGAGAAATGAAATGAAATCTTAAAACACCTTACCCCCAGCTATCCCTTGCTCCTGGGCTTAACATTATTCTCAAATGCTGTGCCTCCTCCCATCCAGCAGTGCAGGGACTCAGGGAATGGGTCAGTTCATCACATGCTGTCTCTGCTTTTCCTTCCTTCTAAAAGGGAGGACTCCTCATACTTCCCTGCTCCAGCCTGGGTTCCCTCCCACAGTAGGCAGTCCTCCATGAACTTCTCCAGCAATAGTCCTTCCCAGAGGCTGCAGTTCTTCGTTAACTGCTCCAGTATGCATCCCTTCCAAGGGGTGCAGTCCTGCTGCTCCAGCATGGGCTCCCTGCAGGTGCCAAGTCCTGCCAGGGGCCTGCTTGAGCACAGGCTTCCCTGGAGGCCCCAGCTTCCTTTGGGCAGCCAGGTGCTCCACCTCGGACCTCCAGGGGCTGCAGGGGAGTCTCTGCTCTGGTGCCTGGAGCGCCTCCTGCCCCTCCTTATTCACTGCCCTGGCTGTCTGCAGAGTTCTTTGTCTCACATGTGTTCACTTCTCTCTCTGCTTTGTTTTCTTCCTCCTCCTTCTTTAGATGTTCTATCACAGTGGTGCTACCACAGTTTCCGATGGGCTCAGTCTTGGCCAGCAGTGTGTCCATTTTGGATCTGGATGGAGTTGGCTCTGTCAGGTGTGGGGAAAGTTGCTGGCAGCTTCCCACAGAAGCCATCCCTGTAGTCCTCTCACTACCAAAACGATGCCATGCAAATCCAATACAGCAGACAACATAATTAGGCGGCACAACTCTTACTTTACGTCAAATAATAGCAGCCTGCCATTTTGGGTGAAACTTTATTTCCCTTCTTATCATTTGTGGTCATTCCAAATTTATACTAATCTTAGAGATGAGCACTGTCATATTGGTTCTATAAATTATTTTTCAGTGAGGGGATTAAGAATTAATTTCAAAATACCAGTTGGGGAACAGAGCAGGTATTGGACCGTATGAGGCAATGTTGTTACTATTGTTTGAAAAGTTACAACCTTGAGACTGTGTGTATGATCTGCCCATTAACATTAATCTCTCTAATACATATTATGCTAGACATAACACCTATAAAACTTAAGTCTATAAATTATAGCTTATATACATACAGCAGTGTGATACATTTCAGGCTGCATGTCAGGGTCTCCTGATTTAGCAAGACGGGGTAATTAGTTGCTTAAATATTTTCATAGATTCCATGTTTAGTTATGGGAGCAAAGCAGTAACTTTGTACTATAAAACCTCAACATGAAAAGCGTATTACAGCCTCAGTAAGACCATTTAGTTGAGAAATTCCTGTTCCTGAGAGTTTTATCAGAGGTAGAATTAAAAAAAATTACAAAGAAATAAATAGTTTGGTTGTCTCCAGTTATCAGTAGTTTACAAAATGTTCTGATAGTCTCAGTAAACTCTGGCTTGGATGTGAGGAAACAAAGCAATTTCATGATTTTGAGAATCCTCTGACTTTTGCTGCTTTTGTGAATTCAAGGTTTTATAGGTACATTAGAATAAACCTAAAAATAGGTGTGAATCTTTTGGATGCAGTAAGGAACCCTCTGCAAAGGCACTGACGGGGTTAAAAATGCTGCTGCCACTAGGTGTCATGCTGGGATCATCTCTCGGAGCATGAGCTTAGAGGTGCTGGATCAAGGAATGGGATCTCCTGTATGTATTTCAGTATCTAAAATGGCTAATTTTGCAGGCTGTAATAGCCTTGTGCCTACCCTGTGTATCTGCAATGTTCACACATCTCATCGTGTGAGAAGGGTCGGTGCTACACAACCTAAAGCCAACACAGGTGCTGGCATTTCCTCTTTCATCTGATCAGATCTCTTACAGAGATCCTCAAGTCACACACACCTGCTTAGGAACACGTGTTAAAATTACTTCACGTGGGCATACTTGGTTATATGGGGGCAAAAAACATATGATTTTTTTTTTTTAATCCTCCTCCAGTGTTTCTATCATGTAAAGCTCAAATGAGCCAAAAGGAAAAAAAAAGAACACCCAAACAGCCAGCAACATAATGGAGCTTTTCATAAAGAAGGGCCCTTGAAGAAAGAGTTGGGTTTCATAAACACTGAACACAATGTCAAACACTGAACTTGCTATTTATTGAAATTAGTTTTACAATATGTAATTGATACAAAATCATTATAGGGGCAGTGTTTGGTTTTGTTGTTGTTTAATAAGCCTCTTGTGCTGTGTTTTTTTCCGTACTTCACTCCTGCACTCAATCAAAATAGTCATATTTCTTAACAGTTCCTTAACATTGGCATCGTACCAATATGTGTAAATACTTGATGGGAGGGAAAACAGATGGATCAGATGCCCAATGAGAGGACGAGAAAAAATGGGCACAAATTTGAAAAACTGGAATTTCTAGTTTAGCAAAAGGAAAAACTTCTCTCTGTGTGGTGATTGATGCCCCAACATGTTGCTCAGAGAGGTTGTACAATATCCTTGGATACAGTGGAAAAGCACCTGGATGTGATGCCCCTTGAGCAGGGCAATTGAATTTGGATGATCTCCAGAGGTGATGTCCTGCCTCAACCATTCTGTGCTTCTGGGTGTTTTCAGTCTGCTTATTGAGTCATTGCTGGGAATACTTAAAAAGCAAGCAAAAAACCCCAACCACCCAAAACCAGGTGATTCTACCATCAAAAGACAAGTGCAAACACCTGCAAAAAAACTCCACCAAACAAAACCACAAGAAATAAAACTGCAGTATATTATGCTAAACATTGTGATCATAGGTCTTAATTGTCAGATAGCAAAGAGCTTTGATTAGAGTTTTTTGGTTTGTGGGTTTTTTGTCCCACAAAGGGAAAAAAATCCTTCTTTTTTTGAATCATAAGCTGTAGGTCTAGCGGGTTATAAAGATTCTGTCCTTTGAATCTATTAAACCTGCTGTTTTGTTCCAAGCTTGTACATGGCTGAAATATGTACACTCAGCTACTGGGAATAATTTCTCACTGTTCTGAAGTTGATTTATGGTACTTCTCAGTCCAGCAGCAGTTTCTGTGTTGGAAATTGAAGTATAACTTGGGTGTATATATAAACATCACCATGCGCACAAACTTTCCTCTGACATTTCTGGTGTCATGAACAACAGCCTTACTAAGGAAAGCTTCAATTGACCAGAGGTGAAAGGGTTCGTAGCCACTTACAGGATAACATATTATCAGTATCTGTCCCTCAGCGTGATGTTTGTGCCTCACAGACTCAGGTGTATCTACGTCAGCAGAGTTGTGCCCTCTGTCACACAAAATTTGTTTTTGTTACTGTTACATAATTACTGGGTCTCAGTCTCCCACCTGAATTCTCTGTTTAAGAATATGAAGCAGATTTCCTGAAGTTTTTTCTGCACAGAAGGGTAGTATATGTAGGCCAATGCAGTGTGGCAACACACATGCTGCAAGTTCACACAATGGGTTCTCCTGGGTTTCTATTCTGTACGTGTGAATTCTGTAATCTCAGATGTGCTGAGATACAAAAGAAATTTAATTATACTTTCAAATATCTTTTTTCCCTGTTGATCTCTATCCATTTGTTGCCTTGGTGTATATCCATCAACAAATGCTTTATTCCAAGGGCTGCTGGTTTGTTGCAGTGTTTAGCACAGTGAGACACTAATTTGTGTTCCTTGTGCCTAGTCAACATGGTGGTGAAAAGTTTATTACTGGCAATTAAAGAAGCAGAAGGATTTCTTATTCCTTTGATTTGGTTTTCATTAAGAGTGTGTGTGAACTAATAATGCATATATTGGCCTATGGTAACATCTTGGGAGGACTATTGGATGCTTGGGAAGACAGTGTTAGAATGTAACACATTAATGGCTCCTGGGGAGAAAGGACCTAAAAAGAAAACACAAAATTGCGTGAAGATAAATTGTAAGTTCTTCGAAGGAAAACACACACATAGGTAAAAATTATATTAGTGATTAGGCAGTGCAGCATTCAGGAGACAACATTATGTAGAAAAACAATAATTATTTTGCTGCTGCAGGATAGTCAGATCTATTGGTGTTTGTGGAAGAATTATGGGGCAGTTGGGCTTCATCTGGCAGTGATGGGAATGTGGCCTCATAAAATCCACTTGTTGGCAGTGCAGTGAAGAGATGCAGGCAACTTGGATTGGACTGTGTTTGGAATATGAAAAAACTCATGGCAAAGCATACTAGTGGTGTCTTGGAGATAAGGAAGGAAGGGTTTAGACCTGAATGGAAAAGAAAATAGGGGAGAAGTTAAGGCTTTAAAATATGTTCATTCCAATTAAGTTAATGATTTAAAACAGATCTTCATAGTACTTCTAGATATAGGATAAGAATGTAGTTGCAGAAACAGTGTCATACAGTACATTTTAATTCTGATTATATGAAAATGCTGAGATATAGTAATGAAAACAAAATTCTTCAAAAATTTGCCATTACCACCATTGTTAGTTCCAGCAATATCTCAAAATATTGAGATAAAAGAACAGCTCCTTGAACAGTTTGAATGGACACTTTTCTGGATCACAAGGTGTCTGCCAGCCTGGGCTTCAATTTCTGTCAATCTTGCCTGTTGTAGAGGGCTCTCATTAATAAAAATAAATACCTCTAAGAGATTACTATTCTTAAATTTGAAATTTAACGTGCTGATAGGAATAATGTTTGTTCTACCTAGACTGTTTTTACACTGCCTGATTAATAATTGGTAAGGACTCTTCTATAATTGAAATTTCACCTTAGGGAAAAAAAAAAAGTATTTTCCCTATCCCCAAGAGTGTAAATATGGGACTTTACGATTGATAACACCTTAAAATGCTATTTGTTTGTTTCTTCTCATGTCTTTAGTGAGGATGGGCATTGACAGCCATTGATCCATACAGTTTGTGTTCTTCAGTAGGATGCTAACATGGGGGATTTGTAACCATCTTCCTTTGGACAGATGGCTACTGTTGGGCAAGTACAGATAATCTGTTTTCTAGTTTAATGAAGAATTTCTATGCAAGTGGGTGGTAATCAATGATATTGCAATGTGACAAAGATTTTAGAAATAGTGCCTGACATCACTTTTTGGACACCTTAGTATTTGGCCTAGCATTTTAAACTTAGTAGCTGCTACCATAGTAGACTTAATACTCTTCATTGTTATGAAACTGAAGTGGTTTTTGGGTACCTTAATTGTGGATTTCAGAGCTCAATTTGACTAGTTTTTTTTTCTGCTTTAAAAGCTCCTGTGTAGAGTTTTTTCACCATAGAATTTAACTTGCTTAAGGATAAAAAAATCCCAAATCAAACCATAAACATGTAGTGTGGCAAATCTGATTTATGCCATAGATTCTATTAAACAAACACAGTATTGGGCTAATGAGAAGTTAAATATTGTACCGCTATCCATATTGATAAGAGAGAAGAAAAGCTACTTATCAGCATTATCTGTCTTAGCTTAAAGAATGCAGAGACAGACTGAATAATGATTCACGTAACTAGTTTTCTATTAACGAATCTATTAGCTGTCAGTCATTGGAAAGGTTTTATTTTCTCATATTTTGGCTGTTTGTGATTTATCCTAAGAAAATGGAAGCAAGTTTTATAGGAGGTAAAGGATGTATATAAATCCAGCTTCTGCCTTTCGAAAGAGAGACAAACTGGTCAGGAAATGGAAAAACATAATAAGTAATTTATATTTTCAGAGATTCATTTTCCATAATACCGATTAAAGTCATGGTGTTGACCATGGTCTTCTCTCCTTAAACAAAGGCTGTACCAAACATTCCTTGCTCTTGGGCTTCCAGGGGAATGGACTAGATGACCATTGAAGTTTCTTTCCAACACAAACCATTCTGTGATTCTACCATAATATTTCTACTACATACAAAAAACAAGCATTGCATTTCTCATAAAGAGTTTCTAGGATATTCAGTTGAGTCCCAGTGAGTGTGAGTGTCTTGTAATCTTTTATTCAGCCACATTGGATGATGTTCACGTGGACTGTCATCAGTCAATCAAACCTTTGTTTGCTTCTGCTTTCTCAACTAGCTTGTTCCTAGCTACTCACATCTGCCAATAATTTACCCTTCACTAGCAGTCCTGGTTGAACCCCATCTGATGACTCCATACCACACACCTGCTTGCTCACACCCCAGCCCCCCAGTGGGATAGGGAGGAGACTTGGAAAAAGGTAAAAACTGTGGGCTGAGAAATATTTTAATAATCAAACTATACTGAAATATGTACTAAAATATATTAATACAAGTAATGAAAAGAGAAATAACAAAAAGAGCTAGAGAGAAAAATAAAACCCAAGAAAGACAAGTGATGCACAATACAATTGCTCACCACCTACTGACTGACTCTCAGCTTGTCCCCAGGCGCCGGTCAGCACCTCCCAGCCAACTCCTCCAAACTGATGTACTGAGCATGGTATTCTGTGTTATGGGTTATCCCTTTGGGTCATTTGAGTCAGCTGCCCTACTATTCTGCCTCACAGTTTTTCTCATTAGGAGACTGAAAAGTCCTTGACTTAAGGTGAGCACTCTTTAGCAACAACTAAAACATCAGTCTGTTTTTAGCACTATTCTCATACTAAGTGCAAAAAACCCAGCACTCTACCTGCTATGAAGGAAATGGACTCTATCCCAGCTGCAACCAGGACAGGTATGATCCTTTATTAAAAAAAACATAAAAACCTGACAACATAGTTTTTCTCACAGTTCTGGTTTGGGTGGCTCTTCAGGTACAGGTAAAAATGAGTTGGAAAGTTGGAAAGACTATTGAATTTATTGCTATCAGAGTCAGCGTTCAGTTAGAAGAGTTATTTTTAGTTATCGCTAGTCACAGATACTAATATATAATCCTGACGTGCCTCAAGGTCTTAACTCTCTTTACCAACAGGTTGTTTTACTCAACTGAGCAATACAACTGCTTTTAGACATGTACCTTAAACTAGATTTCCAGTTGGAAAAAAACCAGCCCATAAATTTTTGAGACACATTTTCCTTTTTCTTTCATGTCTTTTATGTAGGATTCCATTATCAGTGCAAGTCCTCTAAATTTTGAAAGCGCTCACTGTAACTTATTTGCTACTAAAATCTAATTAATTGTAGGCAAAGAAAATGGAAGGTCTTGTTTGCCAAGACACCTTGTCTGTGGTGAGGTTCACTTTGGAACAAACTGTTTAAATAGAAGGGGTTTGCATAGTCTGAATGAACTTTGAGAAGACATTCAAATGTCACATTTCTCTGAGTCTTGTCACAGTGCTCATCTCTTCAGAGGCTTATCTTCTTCTAGCTGTTTACTCAGAAAAGTGTTAGAACCTGTGTTTTAACCATCCTTTTCTTGGGGATTTTTTGACATTGTTGTGTCCTTGTTTCACAGAGCATGTCTTCACTGAATGGAATTAATGAGTTTCATCATAGGCTGCACTGCAAACATCTAAGGACGATTGCCTGTAAAGCCAGTTATTAGGAGTTTGCTTCTTTGTCTGCATTTTGTTGATCTAGAGTCGGTTAAATGATCATAATATTGTTTGTACTGTAAGGCATAAAACACCACTGGTGTCACATACATGTCACACTGCATGTATGACATACATCTGTGTATCTAAACATGTTTAGGACCAGGGATCTTGTGTTTTCTTTGCAAAACCCTTTGTGGTCAGGGGACTTGCCTGTAATCACGTGGTCTTCCCTGAGACCATCGGGATTTCAGTTATGGATGGAATTGTTTCGCCAAGTCTGGAGAACGAGCAATAACATATTCCTTCTTAAGGTGTTAGTACCTACTAGAAAATTTGCTGCCTTTCCTCAGTTTTGGTTTAGAAGTCAATGTTTTGAACAGAGTTAGTATATTTGTGATTTTTTTAATGGACTTTAGGAAGGAAAATAGTAGAAGTACAATCTCTATCTGGAAAGTGGCAGTTGCTTTCACAAGCTGCTGCACTAGCGCAAAAACAACAGTCATAGTAGGAAAAGTGGGGAAATAGTGATTTCTGTAATTTAAGATAGTACACCTGGGAATAACACATGAAACCTGAATACAAGTAAAGAAAATGTACATCACTTTTTGATTCTATCGTGTCAGAAATATGTCTTAATTATGTTTTTCTTTCTCAAAGAGGGAAATCTATTTTAAAGATTGTCATACAGGACTTATTTTTTCTTTTTTTGCTGTAAGTGTACCCTAGGAGGCACTAGACTATTTTGAAGAATTTTAATTACAGAGGGATTTTTGAGAGTGATTTTACATGAACTGTATTTATATCAACTTACTGTATGTTGTATGTGTTTGGAGTTCTGTTTTTTAATGTGCCTAGATTGATTGATGCAATGATAGACATAAATTTCTAATTTTCCCTAGAGTATATATACAGAAACTAAAGTGACACAGAATATGATACTTTTGCCAGGATATTGCAGTAAAAGTTGCAGTGGAGGCTGAGGGGAGAGATGGTCATCTCTAATCTTACCTGCTTTCCCCTCATGACTTCACAATTCTTTTGGAGGATGCTGTTTGCCTTAACATTTTCATAGTCACCTAGAAAACTGAACGTACGATGGAAAAAGAAGCAAATTATAAAAAAAAAAAAAGTTTTGCTTCTTTTTAGGTAAAGAAATTGAAGTAAAAGAGAAAGGGAACCCTTCGTAGTATCTTAAGTATCATTAGGAATCAAAACTGTTCTGATGTTGGGAACAAGGGATGCTTAAGAGCAGCTTACAAACCTCAAAAAAATATGTGCCCTGTTCAGTAGATTACTGTGTCGAAAAAGATTATGGATTTTAGGACATTTTGCTCTATCCCCCGAGATGGCAAGGTTGTTTTATCATGAAGGTAAACACCATGAAAAAATGCAGACTGGTAGAATTTCTTCAAACAATGTGCTTATATAAACAAATTTTAAGCAAAAATATTTCATTTTAGGACTTTCATTTCTTGTGGGATCAAGTGGATAAGGTATTTGTGGAGGGCTCCAGGAAAGGATTTTTCTCTGTGTCCAGAAAGCATTCAGTGATGTGTTGTACCCTTGGAGCAACAGCTCTTTCCATATGTATTCCACACTCCAAGTTTTGTGTCACCTTTATGACAGACATCTGTACAATGCCGTTGGGATTTTTTTTACTTAAAAACTTAGTTATTCAAGTGGACATTTCCATGTTTCTAAGGTGGAGCACAGTGTTTTGCAAATTGTGAATGTCTTCCTGCTCTGTCAAGCTGATTGGTTTCCATGATTTGACTCAGTGTTTTTGAGAGTACACTGGAGCTGAGTCTCACTTTAGTTATAAAAGTGATAGGCGTAGTAATGACCTATTACAAAATAGATCTTGATTGCATGGTTTTAACCATAAGCACAGTAAAGTTTTCTCCTGTGAATTTGGCTGACGTACTATTGGTCCCTGTGCAGTTACAACTACCAAGACAACCATATTACAAGAAATGTTCCATTTGTGGGGAATTGTGTGAGTTGAAATTACTGAAACAATGCAATTTAAGAGAAAATTGAAACAGTACATTTACCATAAAATGATTGAGATTCATGAAGTAGATAAAAAATATTTTTGGTGTGAATGTTAGCAAGACTGAGAGATGAGAAAACAGATTTAGAGGAGGAGGTAGATATTCCTTGGAAGATCAATGAAGAGAGGTTTGACACATGCTGGTTTAAGGTTCTTACGTCTAAGTGATGGGGGTGGGAATAATGTTTATCAAGCACAAGGTGAGTGGGCTGTCTGCTTTTGCACAGAAAAGCATTTGTGCTGTTGGCATTGTCATAGCATGTGTAGTCCCATGTGCTGTTTGTATGGACTTTGACTTCTGGGCTTCACAAGTTTTCTGTCTAGGTATTTTTCCAGCATCATTTTGAATTCTCTGTCATGACAGATTGTAATCTGTCCTGTGTAAGTTACAGTTGGAACTGGGTGATTTTCTATGCTTAGCTGATTCCTATTGGTTTGTTGATGGCTTATTCAGTACTTTTTCAACAGATTCTTCCTGAGTTTTTATTCTCAGATTGCAGTTATAATCTAGTATGTTAGGCTAATCTCAGTTTTTGACAATAGTAAGATTGGTCCTCCCACTTATGTAATTTACACACTGCTGTCTTTTTTGTTCTGTCATACAAACCTCACATTCCCCTTCCTGCTTTTTACGGTAAGTGCACAACTCAGTTGGTTTCACAGTCCTTCTTGCGTGGCTTTAACACTGTTTAATGTTCTTCAGCTGCTGTGGACATATAGAAGCTTTATTGTCTGTCAGGAGTACCAACCCCTCCAGCCCTTCTTTCAGGCAGTCCTTTGCTCTTGGTGTTATGGTTCAGTAGTGAGAACAACCAAAGGGTACGACTTTTGTTCTAATTAATTTTGCTGTAGGACGTGTCTACCACAAGCATTCTGGATGACTCTTAACCAATCCTGCTGAAAGTGTAATTCCTCATAAGCAACAATATCAGGTCCCCAGGTTTCGTATATAATAGTCTGCAACTTTTTTGGAAAATAATTTCTGGTTGTGTATGTATGCAAATCAAGTCTATCATATGTGCACAGTGATTTCAGTGCCCTGAAGATGTGTCAGGCCCATGAAAATTCTTCTGTATAGGAAATGTGCATGAGAAATGTGATGGATCCACTCATTACCTGATCAGGAAATCTGATGTCTGAAATAAGGGGCATCTGCTACCATGCTTAGATAGAACAGAAGCAGATTTTAAAATTTATGTAGGTATAGCATTCCCATTGTTATCTGAGAGAGATAATTACTACATTTAAGAAAGTATTGATATGAAATTTAAAAATCCCTGGGCAGGAATAACAACATAATTTTGTTGTGTCTAGTGCTATTTCAGCTTTTTACCATTTTCTTCTCTTTGCCTAATAGCTTGCTCTAATAAATATTCTCTGGGTAGCTCTTCTGCTGCAGTTTGGAAAATCAGATAAGCACAATATAGTGGAAGAGGAAGAAAAAAATATTTTCAGTTTGAAGGCAGAACTGAAAACTAATGGAAAGGAAAAGACCATTTCAGGATCAGCCAAAACAGGTCTTCCCTCACACCTGAATTGAGACATATTGTGTCAATTCATTCTTTAAAATATTTTTTACTACTCAATTTAACTATTTTTCCTTTTAAATTGGGTAATTTTTTATAAAAAATTGTTTTGAAAGAAATACATTATTTAGAAACTCCAAAAACTTCTTAATGGAAAAGAATATGGTGTCTGAAATTTTCTTTTGTAAAGAAGACATTAATCAGTATTTGAAATGGTCCCTTTTTATCTCAAAATATTGAGTTTTGGATTGAATACTTACAAATTGAATTCAAATGATTTTTTTTTTTCTCCAAGACCTTTCAAAAAAGATATGCTGCTTATCAGCAGATCTCTAGCATACAGGGTGATAAGAACCAAAAAAAGGAGGGTAGGAAGGGAATCTCTGCTGTGGAGAGAATTAAAAAATACCCAACAAATTTTCATGTCAGACTTTCTTTCCAAATCAAGTGGAAGGCAGAGGAAGTACAAGTATGAAAACTGCTTTTAACAGCTGTGAATGTGATACCTCACAGTGGTTTAAATTGCTGGAATATGTAGCACCTTGTTTCCTGACATTTCAGACTGCCCTGCCCGTCAGCCAGACTGTGCCTACCATAGGTTATCCAAGTTCTTAATGCTGCTGACCTAGTACCTATAATTATTATTAAATGAATAGGAAAACTCTTATTTACAGCTGGTGTTTAGAATTGCTGCAACTTGTGCTGTACAGGTGGAGTGATTTCATTTACACATTAACACCCCTTCCACCCCAATAGAAAGGGTTCAGTTTTCTGTATGCAGCTTTTGTGTATTAATGACAGAAGTTAATCTGTTCAGCTTCTGCAATTATCTTACTTCCAAAAGTCGTCCTCTTTCTCCTTATTTTCTTTTTGCTGTTTCTCATTATTGCTTCATCTTTGCTCAAAACTTTTTTCCCATAGGTTGAATTTGCACCTCAGAGAATTGTCTCCTAAAGTCCTAAAGTTCTTTCCTTTTTGCCTCTTCTAGATACAGACTTTCCTATGAGATTTCTTACTGGGAACACAAAGGTGTCAGGGATTCAGAATTCTTGAGCATCATAACTTTCGTTGTGTACAAGTGGAGCTGTAGTGTACCTTTAGAGCTAAAGCTCTAAAAATTTATGTTTATACATGTTACAGAAGGTCATGCACTCAATCCACAGCACAGACAGATAATTAATCAAAACTATTTGGTACGTCCTTATATTTCTTTCTACAAAGCTTCTTTTCCTTACATAAATGTACAAAAAGTGTTGAAAGGTTTTTGCACTTTTACTTAAAAGTGATTGAGTTCAGTAAACTGATGAGGAATCCATCTGTGCTGGCCACACAGAGGTAGACCAGTTTTCAATTACCATTAAATATTGTATTGCCTTTTCAAAGTGCTGAATTTTCAAAAGTTCTGCTGAAATTAATTGAACCATGAAATGCTCTAGCACTTGGAAGAAAGCTATTAATAATTTCCCGATTTCTTTTTTTTCCCTTTGTTTCCACTTCTCTGCATTTTCTCAGATTTACATTACCTGATAACTCCAAAATTTGAATGCATGTATGACAAACAAGACAATACCACTTGTCTCTACTGCTTGGAACAGTATTAAGCTACAAAAGCCTTTCTCTTGGCTCTTGGGAGCCTGAAATGAGTTTGCTTTTTTCTGGGGCTGAAGGTAGAAGAAAAAGAATACAAAATGTGCAAGGAGAAAATAGATACTGAAATGATGGTGCTGAGCCAGAATGGTTAAGTGATTCCCAGCAACTCCACAAAATGGTCATTTCTGTGCACTTTGTGATGCACTGTTGATGATAAAGTAACACGTGGCTTTGTGAATTATGTTCTTGACTCTTTCATAATTGTCGTACTCACAGGATGGACTTTCACAGGACAGTTTTAGGATCTGCCTTGAGAGCTGGGAAGGCAATGTGAAACATGCAGTGGAGGCTGCAGTCAGGCAAACTGGTCTTGTTGCCTGAATGGCTGCTTTCACTTAGGGTAAAGTGAGGAGTCACAAGACCTGAGCAGGATTATAAAGGGTCTAAGCCATCTTCTAAACACAGTGACTTATCTTAAGTGCCTTGCATGAGTCTTAGTTTGTGTTGTGTTACTTGCCTTTGCCTACAGTCCTGTGATTTATGCATTACTCTTGCCTTTTCCTTCAAGAATTTCATCAAAAAATTGAAAATAAGAAAGTGTTACAGAAAATAATGCTGTTCTAGTTTAATAAATGAAACTACTTTAGCAAAATCTACTGCTCAACATAAGAAACAGTATAGATGTGACCCTTGAATTTTGCCCATTTTGGAAAGAAAGCAGGGGTAGTTTCATCTTTTGAGATAAGGAGGACAATAAGCCACCAATTTAATTGGGGTGTGGGCTTCCTATAGTGCAAATCATGAGCAAGTTGTGCAAAAAAATCTGCCATGGGAAGGAGACTGAAAATGCAGATTTAAAATTATCTTCTTGATATTTAATAAACTGATAAAATCAGAGTTGCTGTTGGATTGTTAGCTACTTCCTCCTTAAATAGTGGCATCCAAGGTGGGCAGACCTTGACTGGATACCGTTGTGCCCACCAAGCTGCTCTATTGCTCCCATTCCTCATCTGGACAGGGGAGAGAAAATAAGACGGAAAACAAATTCTAGGTTGAGTTAAGTCAGTTTACTAAAGCAAAATAAAAGACTGTGCATGAGAAGAAAAGGCAAAAAAAGAACACCAAGATTTTATTCTCTATTTGCCATCAGCAAGTGGTGGCTGTCTACTTCCTGGGAGGCAGGGCTTCACCACATGTAGTTGTTGCTCTGGAAGGCAAACATAACTGACAAATGCCCCCTCTTCTTTCTTCTTTTCTTAGCTTCTGTATCTGAGCTGGTGCCATGTGGTATGGAATCTCCTTCTGGTCAATTTGGCTCAGCCGTCCAGGTTGTGTCCCCTCCTGAGATCTTGCCCACCCCCAGCCTCCTGATGGGAGGCAGAGTGTTGGAGAAAACAACTGATGCTGAGCCAGCGCTGCCCAGAAGTAGCCAAAACACTGGGATCTTACCAACACCTTTCCAGCCACCAAAACACAGCACAGCACTATGGGGGCTGGCATGGCAAAGACGAACTATTTCTCAGCCAGACCCAGTCCAAAGGGACAGCTTTGATGGGAGGTGGTCAGTCTGATTTGCTTTCTAACTGGATTGTGTAACACTGGAGTGTGTAAAAGATGAATGACTGAAAACCATAATTTATGTTGAGCTATGTTTTTTTTCAACCTATAAAAGTACCTTAGCAAAAAAATTCCTTGGATCTGGGTCAGAGTTTGTTTCCAAACTCGTTAATAGATGTGCTGCTGGTCAGCAAATCTCCAGCTTATAACATAATTAAGATTAAAGGAAATGCCATAATGAAAGGACTAGCAGAGTTTAAAGTACTTGACCTTTGGGGTCAAAAGCTGAAGTTGCATTTGATGTGCAAGTTACATGGCTATGTATTTATGAAGGCCAGCAAACAGGCAGAAAGAAATAATTTACGTGTGCCACCTCTTACAGCTCAATACCTACTTGAATAAATTGAGGGACAGTGTAACCTGAAAAAGTTAAAAAACAAATTGAAACAGAAGATTTTGGTTATGTAGAGGCCAATCTCTTGTATTAGAGACAAAATGATGGCATACGATTATTTTTATTAGGTCCAGGAAAGCTTTTACTACTACTACTGCTATCTTTAAAATGTGTATTTTAAATATATTCTTCTATAAAATATCTAGTGTGTCTTCCATATATGTCTAAAGGGGCCAGATTCACAGCCCCTTTACAAAACAGCCCATTAAAAGTTGGTTTGTCCTTAGCATGAAGATTTTATTCTACAAAAGTAATTGCTTGTAATGAAAAACAGAGAAAGTACAGATTACTTTGGTCTGCTGTCACAAAATCATAGAATGGCCTAGG
Source organism: Picathartes gymnocephalus (assembly GCA_013390045.1). Lineage (NCBI taxonomy): Eukaryota > Metazoa > Chordata > Aves > Passeriformes > Picathartidae > Picathartes > Picathartes gymnocephalus. The sequence goes on from WEKY01010810.1 coordinate 116,317, forward strand.
TTGGAAATGACCTTAAAGAGCATCTAGTTCCAGCCCACCTGCCATGAGCAAGGACACCTTCTGCTTGAACAGGGTGCTCAGAGCTACATCTAGCCTAGCCTTGAACTCTGCCAGGGTTGGGGCATCCA
>WEKY01010812.1:2962-37105 GCA_013390045.1 Picathartes gymnocephalus
GGGTTGCAACAGAGAAAGGGTTGTTTTAATTTTATTGCCAGGCACTAAAGCATTTCTGCTGCAATTAATCCAGGAGGTATTCACAGGCTAATGGCCAGCTTGTGTTCATGCACTGGTGGAGAGGCCAGGTGCTGCCACCAGAGAATATGGACAGTTTCAACTCTGTTTTCCATTGACCAGGGCAATAATAGCATCTGTCCTCTCTACCCAGCTACTCATCTTGCCGGATTCAGAGCTGAGTGACAGAGAATACAGTATCTTACAGAGTGGGGGAAGAGTATACCATCAGCAGGACACCAGCAGGGAACCAGGACAGTCATACAGCACATCTGTACTGCAGCTGTGCCAGGCTGGCTGGTGGCACATCACAGGTGAAAAGAAAAGGCAGGGCAGGTCTCGTGTGCCTGCCGTATGCCACTAATATCGCAACAGCTTTTCACCTTTGGGTTCACCATTTCTGTTTGTATTAGTGACACATGCTGAGTGTCTGCTCTCTCTGTCTCAGATGGTTCTGGTTTGCTGAACTCTCAAAACTGAGAATGGAATGAGGCCACACAGCTTCACAAAGCAAATGTGTGAATTGGATGTGCCCCTGTATGCATTAATTGTCTTCTTAAATTACATGAAGCTTGTCTTGCCTTTCTTACATATGCTCTGTGCTGTTTATACATCTGCACAGAGATCATCTGATACACTAGTCCACTGAAGTCCTGATGCCATTTACCCAAAATATCTGCTGACACAGAGTGTTTCAGACCTCCAAAAGCACATTTTCATCATAGAGATTGCATGGGCCTCTTTGCTATTCTGCCAGTCATAAACCTTGCTATAACCTTGGATGACCAGTCTCCTGCTCTCTGATCTGTTCTATTTTTATCCAAAAATCATTTAGTTTCTTTCACTTCTATACTGAAAGCCAGGTTTATGTGAGTCCAAGTATTGGGTCTTGAAATCATTTGGATCTGAAGTGAAAAGAATATCTAATCCTCTTGGATCAACCTAAGTTTCTTCCCATATGCTGCTGAGGGGGTGGAATCATAGTGAGTCATAAAGAAACTCAGGCTGATGGGTACTGAGGAGCAATTCGTTAAACCATCTCCCGTTTCTCCTGACTATTCCTCTACATTCCTCCTCCTTTCCATTGCAAAGCCAAGCAGGCAGCTTGCCCTGCTGGTGGAAGAAGGCTCGCTCACACGTTGATGCACAGTCTGAGCTCTGTGACTGCCAGTGCCCCTGTGTAGGGTTGATGCCTACTCCTGCTCTCCATTTCCATGCAAAGGCAAAAGGGTTTCTTCTTAACCTTTTATTAAATTACTTGTTTAGAGGTGATAAAGAGCTTGAAACCACACAGAAATCTGAATTTTCAAGAAAAGGTCATAGTTAAATTTAAACATATTCATGACTGTCCTTAGGAAGTTGCAGTCAATATCTAAACATGATCTGTCTCCAAGTACTTCTTGGGAAAGCACTGTGTGAATTTTTTTCTTCAGGAAAAAATGGTATACATCTGGTTATTGTTTCCCTTATCTCCTTTACTGCAAGATACTGTTTCTCTCCTTTCTCCTCTTATCCTCTTTCCACCGTCTTTGGGATAAAAGTGATTATTCTCAGATATGGTTCAGAGCATTATCTAGTCCAATCTCCCCTTTGCAGCAGCTGAGTATGAAAAGACAGCAGCACTTCAGTCCCTGGAAATGGTATCATTAGTACTGTCAGCAGTAGGAATCCTTTCAGGTACGTGTACTCCCTATTTCACCATGAATTCAGTTTCATTCTTTTCCCAGATCTCTTTCTGTACCTTCCTGAGGGAGTGCAACCCATGTTATCTTTGTCCAAAATCATGATTTCTTTTTAAGCACACCAGCACATTGTCAGCAGCATTGAAGATAATGACCATAAAGCTAAAGTTTTATTTCTAATTTATATTGCTTGTTTAGCTAGTAACAGTCTAGAAAGTTGCTTCCTTGTTGTACAATAGCCTATTCACAAGAGGAGACAAGTGTTCTGAGAAGAAGCCCTTGTCTTTCATAACAAGATGTTAGATACAACAGCAATACTTACAAATTAAAATAAGTAAATAACAACATCTCTTCTAGTCCCTTTACACACATACTTTTGTGAGCATCATGCAACTACTTATTTTGTTGTCAGTAGGGCAGCATTTTTGAAGTCCAAACCCCTCATTCTCTAGGTGGAATATTTTTAACATCAATCCTATGTTAAAAAAAAACCAACAAAAAACAAACAAAAAAACCCCCCTGTAAATTCAGTGACGTGCTTTCAGTTCAATAACACATCTTTCTAGCTTTTTCTTTCTTGTGTGATTCATTATCATATCTAAAACTGGAGTATATAAGAAAGAAGAAGAGAATATGGGGTGAATAATAGAAAATTCTCCCAGCCTGTGTGAATGCAGGAATATCTGTGGCACTTGGCCAGAGTTGTGAGGACAGGTATATGCCTGAGGCATTTCTACTATAAAATACTAAAACTGAATATCAAACACATCTCTTGACAAATTGAGACTGACTTGATTTTCATTATGATTAAAAGGCCTTCCTGAAGCAATAAATATTTATCCAAATATAGCTTGTTCCCAGAAGACATAGATCTGGATTTCTCCTTCTTGACTTTGGTCACTGAACTGAAGTCAGGTTAGGAGAACAGATCTCTCAAATACGAAAAAGGGAGGGAGACACTTCCGTTCTTCCTCTTTCCATCAATTCCCAGGAGAGCAGAGCAGTCTTCCAGTTAAGGTGCTAAATAAAGGTGTGTTGAGGCCCAGCACTTATACTAGGAGACATTACAGTATGCCTTATTTAGGGATAAATATTCTTTTAAATAGGAGAAGCATTCTGGAAAAACAATTTGCCAACTAGGACATATAAATTGAGTACTCAGAGCTGAAATAATAACTTAGATCCTTATTAAGTGCCTGCTTTGCATGCTTCATGGCCCCTTTCAGCAGCCATGTGAAAAAATTAGGTTTTCTACTAGGAAACATGCTACTTAGACTCAGCCTTGAGACTCCAAATGCAATTTTCCATATATATTTGTACCTAATAAATTATGTGCCTAGATAGCAACTTGCTAATTTACATATTAATAAAAATGAGTTATCTTCAGATTATGTACAATCTACTGTGTCTAGCTGTACCCTTTCTTGTTTAGGGGTTGTAAAGAATGCATGTGAATGTATGTGTGAGAATGAGCTTCAAGGGCTTCAGAATTACAGCAGCAGCAGAATTTGCACGTCCTCCCAGGCTGCTGCATAGGACAGAGTTCTATTTTTATGTAAGTAGCTTCTCACTTCTAAGGCACTGATGTTCATTCAAACCTCTGCCTTTTTCCATCTGCTGGAGGTTCCCAGATTATTTGTGGGTGGGATAAAGGCTTCCTGCATGAAGGATGCTTCCCAAGGTGGCATTCTTGCATGTTTTTTGGCCTTTTTCTTGCCCCATGACTTTCTGTTGATAAGACCCTTTGATTCCACTGGATACAGAGAGATAGTAAGGCTAAGAGTCAATGGCCTAGCTATTCATAATTCTTCAGAATTCTGGATTGGACTTCTATACATTTTTGAATATATTGTAAGAAATTCCAATTTTTCTAACTCTGAAAGACTTTTACATCCATTACTATTTTACCTGGTTGATATACAAGAATTACCTTTCAGTAGTTTAATTCCAGAGTAAATATCCTGCATTTCTTTGTGCAGACTGTATTTTAAAATGAGGAGGACTTCATACAAAAACCTTCAGGTTTATTTTCTCAGAGTTAGGTAAGCCAAGTTTCTAGTTTCAAGAGTACTGCTGAAACATTGTGGAAATGTTCCTGATTGCAGAGACCATGAGTCAGTGTCTTGGAGCTGCATGTTAGGCAGTAAGTTTGCTTGGATGGATGGTTCCTGGCTGGTAAAATTGACCCACTCTGTGTTATGAAACAGTTACCATGCCTGGACCTAGAAATCCGGTTTGGGAAACATCATAATCATGTGCCTCTAGGCTGTTGAGATTTCTTCTTGGCCTGCAGCAATTAAAATGCATCACAATGGGTTTCAGTTCCAAATGAATGCCTGGATTCATGTGTTGTGTCCGCAAGCATTGAGGACATTTATTAATTATAGGACTTCATGCACTGCAGGTACCTAAACTCCTCTTGTTGATGGAGACCTTTTCAGTACTGACAATGCTTTCCACCTCTGAAATGGAAACCTAAGGCTTGACTCAGGTACACAGCCATGACTACTTGGCATAATCTGAAGTGTTGTAGCCTTCTTCTGCCCTGCACAGAACTGGAATTTCTCTTGTAGGTCTTACAAGAGACTTGTGTGGCCCCTGCAAATCAGTCAAGTGACGTTAGGGCATCTGCTTTTAGAAACCCAGTGGCTGGTTTTTTGAATGGTTCTTTGGTCTGTGACTGACCAGGACAAGGTCTTTTACACTGAACTCACAGCTCCATAGGATGGCACATCATGATACCGATCCATGGAAAACATGTTTCCAGGGATGGGGCATCTACCACCTCTGGGCAACTTATTTCAATGTTTCACCAGCCTCATCATAAGAAATGTCTTCTTTATAACTTTTCTAAAGCTACCCTCTTTTAGTTTAAAATTATTACTTCTTGTCCTCTTGCAACAGGCCCTGTTAAAATGTTTGCCCCCATCTTTCTTATAACGCATTTTAAGTATTAAAATGCCACAATAATGTCTCATTGGAGCCTTCTCCAGGCTGAACAATCCCAACTCTCTCAGCATTTCTTCATAGAAGAGGTGCTCCAGCCCTCTCTCCATCTTCATGACCTCATCTGGACCCCATCCTAACAGGTCCATGTCTTTCCTGTGATGAGGACCCCAAAGCTGCATGCCGAAATCTAGGTGGGGTCTCATGAGAGGGGAGTAGAGAGGTAGAATCCCCTCCCTTGACTTGCTGGTCACACTGCTTTTGATGCAGCCCCTGGTATAATTGGCCTTCTCCCATTTCGGTCTTTGTTTCTGCATTTCTATTGTTCCAGCATTTCTATGTATCCAGCATTTGATAGGGAAACTGTACCATGCAAAATTCAGGATTTTATTCACTTGACCACACCACAGGAGCCATCTCCTTTTGCCTTCTAAAAGAAAGCAATTTCCCTCCATTTCTGCTAGCCCAGTTGGAAATGCAGCCCTCTTATTTATTATCAATAAGGGAAGTAGTTGAAGGATTTTTCCTTAATGAGTAGGATCTTCAGGAGGAGAAAAGTAGGGGTTGAGACTCCTCAGGTTAGTAGATGAAGATGGCTACCCAGATCCTTTGAAAGATAAAAATAGAGATTTTCAATCCGTATCCTGCTTCAGGCATTACAAGTGCAGAGAAATGTCAAGACCATGTCAGAGAGGCCTTTCAGTATAGACAGTGGTTTCAGGAAGAAAAGACCATTCCTCACTGTCATTTGCTGGAGACATTTTCCACCCTCAGCTGGTTGCTTATCTCATTCACTCTGTCACCAGATTGCAGGGAAGGGATGTTAATGTGGGTGTTAGGGCATGTCTGTATGCTACTGTACATTTGTAAGCTGCTGGTGAATCAGTGTTTGGCTCTATTAGGACAGTGGCATGCCCAGAAGCTTTATAAGTGGTTTCTGAAAAAGATTTGAAATGCTATTTAGCTCTCAGCCAGGAGCAAATTCCATATAATTTGCCTGATACCATAGCGTGGGCTAGCTAAACCAGTAACTACTTCTGTATTGTCTCTCTTCCTGGTGCGCTCCAGGTGCCATCACGGTAGGAATATTTCTCAGTGAGTTTCACAGGGACACTGTATCCCACTTACAACCTAATTTAAGATTAATGAAAGAACGTTGTGCCTGGTGCCCAAATGGGAGGACATAATCACCTGAAAGAAAGCAAAATCATAGCTCATGCAGAGCACTGACAAAGCAGGCTATCAGACCCCGCCAGGAGGAGGTAATGGAGAAAAGAAAGGTCTGTGACCTGGCTGGGCAGAGAGAGCTCTGAGCTAGCACTGACCTGAGCATGCAGGCCAGATGGTGCGAAGGTGCAGGTCAGTGCTGCACAGAGATAACCAGCTTGGCTCTGGAAGCTATTTCACATTTTTTTAATGTGGCATCCTACCTGAGCCACCTGTACAGGTCAAGGACTGAGCTAACTTCCTTGGAAATGGCTTAGATATTTCCACATTGCATTTCAGAGGTCATAAAGGCAGAAGACTGAAACAGTACTGGGTACATCTCCACTCACTCCTAGTACAGGTAATGGACCTAGCTGTGACCAAGAACTGATTGCATTAAGTGTTAAGTACCTCTCTGCTGAGAGAGGCTGTGGAGTCCCCCTCACTGGAGATACTCAAGAACTGTCTGGACTCCATCCTGTGCCATATGCTCTAGGATGGCTCTACTTAAGGAGGGAGGTTGAACCAAATGACCCACTGTCATCCCTTCCAACCTGACTCATCCTGTGATTTCAGAGGACAAGATTGTTGGGTTTTTTGTTGTTGTTGTTGTATTTTAAGTAAAAAAATACTTAGAATTTGGGATTTCACTTTAATGATTAATTTCATTTCATGTAGATTTTGCAGAGGTTGGCTCTCAAATATCACTCTGATGTTAAAAAAAACCAAAAAAACAACAAAAACTTTTGACATTGTCCATTCTTCCTTAAGGGCCATATGGCAGTTTGTAGGAAAAGGGGAATGAATGTTAGGGTAAGCTAACTGCATAGTGGAGTTGTAATCACAGTAATCCTTTCACCTCCAGTGTTATGACCCTTGATTAATCTTTGTAACAGAAAGAAAGTAAGTACTAATGAGTTTGTTTATTAGCATTTATATAATTTTATAGTTGCAGTTAATTCTTAGAATGTTAATTGCTATCTGTGATTAATCCCTCTCATGCTGAAAAGTTTTCACTAGCGGCTATGTCTTTAAGACTTTGTGTTGATTCACATGTAATTTAAGTTGACAAGGACTCCAGCAGCATAAAAGGGAACAAAGAGCTTAGTTTCAGCATCTAATTGAGTTGTGGCTTCTGTATGGCTGATGCAGGACTGACTGGATGTACTTTGATGGTAATATTAAATCTCACCACTCCCTGAGTGAGGACTGAAGTAATTAGCAGGGCCTAGTGCCAGAAGGCAATGCAATTCACCATGATCGAAACTAATTCAAGATTTATGGAGTGAGAATTTAGGTTATTTCTGGATTTTTAGACTACTGATTTTTCTGCTTTGAAGAGATTCTTACAACCTGTTTATTTTTGTATATGTCTTTTATTTAATATATGCAGTTTCTAGTGGGATTCCTAACCAAGACCTCTGAAAGCATTTATATTGCAATGTGAGGAGGAACTCCAAAGTCACAGTTATCTGTTCATTGAAATAGATGCTGTGATTTTCAGTTGTCTTCCATGATGGCAAGGAAAAGCAGACACAGCAACACCTGTTCTTGGAAAGACTTTCCCCCACCCTGCTCATTATTCCCTATTTTGCTGTAAGCTGTGTAATTTTTTAACAGCAATTTAAAAGTACTTCCCACAGCTGCCAGAGCTAGTAGGAATGACTGGCCAGAGCCCCTTGGCTAAGCTGCAGGTCAAAAAGATTTATGTGCACTGAGGTCTATCCTGAAGCCCATAGAGTGCTGACTCTGACCTAGCTGGAGGGTGGCACTGCTCAGTTCAGCTTAGTGGCATCCAGAACTTCTGCTGCAGGGGAACTCTAACACTTGAAGCAAATGAAGATGTGAAATTTTGCAGTTTCCCACTAAAATGTTCTTGCAAAGCATGCAGTTCTGGAAATAACAGGAAACTTTCACCCAGGCACTTTGTTTTGTCATTTGTAGTATAATTATATAGATTAATATAATAAGGAAGGTTTTGATATTTTTCCAAAGGTCAAAAGAAATTGAAATGATGCCTCTACACTTTTTAAAATCTTACTACTTGTTCATTTTCTTTGTTGAAAGCATGAAAGAGGTCAATATATTTGATAAAACATTTTTATTTTGTTGAAGCATCAAAAACATAAGGACTTCATCCTGAAAAGGATGAAGATGGAAAGCTTTGCTTAAATGTTTCTGTGGTCAGAGAAGGAAAATACAGGTAGCATTTTAGCAATTTATTTTGCTACTTTCCTAGCAGCCACGAATGATTTTCCTTCCACATACTCATATAGGTAACTACTCAAACACACAACTAAAAGTGACTGTATGAAAATCAATGTGCATATCTTTCATGAATATTAAAGGAATTTCCATCACCCATGGATTTGGGATTGTTTGTGTGATAATCTTCCCACCAGTCAGATGTGCATGTGCATTGCTGGGCAATTTTCAGATGTGAGACGGCAGCAGGTTTAGGCTTTGTACTAGTCCATGGGAAATACTCCTTTGACTCGTCTTTGAGAGCATGTCTTGATGTAGAGTTATTTGCTTAGAGTCCAATATCTAAATTGTGAAAGATGCTTCAGGCCAGGACATCCTTATGTGTAAAGTGCAAAAGCTTTTATTTATTTAGCATGAGAGAGTGTTAATAGCATTTAGCTTAGAATGAGAAGGGAGTGGAAAAGCCTGCAGGGAATCCGTACAGTTGTGTGCTGCTCTGCAGAGAAACGTCCCTGTCTTCCCTCTTTAAACGGCTGAAGTGTACATCCCATTATTTGGTTGACCAGCTAGGATTTTTGGTGTAGAACAGCTCAGCAGGAGCACAGTGTGAGGCTCTGGCTTGGATCAGCTCACATAGAGCAGGTATAGGAGTATCCTTATGAGAACTTTTCACCACTGTAGCAATTTGGAAAAGTTTTCTTTGAAATGCAATATACCTATTAGGAAAGAAAAATATGATCCAAGTCCAAGATGAAGAGAAAAAGCTATACCATTAAGGCAGAAATTTCTTTTTAGTTGGTCCAAATCATGCAGAGCAAGCTGTAAACACTGGTCTGCAGCACTCAGAGTATCCTATTCACCAGTCATTTTGGGGTTCTTCCCTCTTTCTGTTTCTCTTTCTTTGAATAGAAGTTTCTGTTTTTCAAAATTCGTACAACTGGAGAGCATACCCTGCCTTGTCTCCTACCTACAGGCATTTGATCTTCTCTCCCACTCGGCTGACTGTAGTCTTGGTCCTAATGGTTCTCTTTCTGAAATGTGTTAAGTAATTACAGGGAGTTTGTATTCAATTACGGAGCCAATGACCTGGATTCAGCTGACTTGACTTTAGCCTTCAATCTTAGGAGCACTTATTCCACAATTATGATTCCCTCAAAAGCTAGTGCAAAGTGAGAACTGCTTCCAAAGAATGGTTAAACCTATACAGAACCAGTTGCCACCAAAGGAACCTCTATTACCATAAAGAAAATCTGGGCCTTGACTTAAAATGAGAGTGCTAACTTTTTAGATATCAAAATATAAATGAGTTCTCTACCAAACCAAGCTCTCCCAAGAGTGGTAAAACCTTTTAAAGCAGCAGGGAAAGGTGTTGCAGGACAAGTAAGTAGCAGATTAATCTAAGTTAAGGCTGGAGATCAAGTCAGCTGATTTAATCCTCCTTCTGAGTAGTTGGTATGTGTACTAAGCATAGTAATCTATTAAATAGCTACATGAGTAGAGATGGGAATTTGCGAGCTGATTTATAGATGCTTATCAGGCAAAATGTTGAAATTAACATAAAGAATTAATAAGGGCTTGTAGAGGATTTGCCAACTAACATTTCCAACATAGCTGATGTACGGAACACAGCAGCATTTAAATCTTAACACTATGATTCAAGAGACTTCTGACTGAGATGCAGCCCTCCTCAGCTGTTGCCTTCCCTGAGGCTAGGGGAGAAGTAAAATTGAAGAAAATGTGGATGTATATAGGATCCATTACTGACTTTTCTCCAAATATTTATTTTAAAAATATTTTTAAATTACTTTGTCCTCATTCTGTCACTTCCAGCCTGTGGCTTGCACAGACTTGAAACTGATTTAGATACTACTTTTAAAAAAAATCTTACATTGAATTGTACAAAGTTAAATTATTAAGAAATATTTGATAATTTCTCGTATCTAATGAACAAATGATGTATTTAAAAATAGTTTTTTTCATTAAGTGGTATCTAAATTAATTTTTCTTTGTCATGAACTAAACCTTTTTTAAAGAAGTCCAAACCTTAAATATTATCTTGATTCTCTTTATTGTTAGTTAGGAAAAAAGATCACCTGCACATATCTCAGATGATTTTAGCCATGTTGGCCCACTGCTAGCTCTTAAGAACATTCTTGGCTGACAGTATGAGGCAGTTCTGTGCTCTAAGACGAAAAGAACGTAAGATCCTTAGTTATATGTATCTCATTCCTGCAGGTTTATGTCCTTATGTAGAATTTCAGCATTTATCTGGAATGTGCTTTTGTGCCTCTGTGTGTAAAATAAGATGAACAAATCACACACTGTGTCTCATCTCTGCTCCACGACCCCATGTATGAGAGGCGTCATCTTGCGTTTGTGTTGCGTGGATGTAATTAGTGCACTGAACTATGAAAGGCTGGGAGCTCATTTAAAATTAATTCTATCAAAATAGCATTTCACTGGAGTGAGGAGATGGATTATTATATCTCGAAAAATCTTTAGCTGAAGTAAGTGAAAATAAAAGATGTTTCTAGCTGCATTCTTTTACCTACAAACAGAATGCTGCACCCTTCATTGACACAGACTGCTAATTTAAACAGAAAAACAAAATTTAAGGTTTTATTCATTGTGTCTCAGAGACATTGGGCTGCATCCTGAACATGCTGAAGTCGGTACTAGAAGTCCCACTGTGAAGTATGCTTTGAAGAAGTAATAAATAGTCATGGTCATGGTAGATAAAAACATACCTATGTAATGAACCATCCCAAGAACTAATGGGATTTTAATGGGATTGACTTGATACACCAACTTTATGCCGTCCTTTTCATGAGATGTGTGGTTTATTTTATAACTGGTAATATGTATATGTGGGGCCTGGTGTTCAAATGAAATCAGGACCTGCAATTGGATCCTGTAAAAGCAGCTTCACCTTCTCTAGTGTGGCCTTCTGCCGAGCCATACATCATAGAGCAAGAGCTGCTGGGTGCCGCAGACTCTTAAAAACCTGGTCTTAATTGTGGGAGAATTTGGCAAAAAGATCTGTTTGAAGAGGAGAAATACAAGAGGCTGAGTAATCTCTACTGAAGTTCATGTCAGCTGCTCCTCTGCAGAGCAAGACACCCAGATCATGGGTGGCAGAGCTCTAAGTGCACACTCATTCCATTCATGTGAACATTACAGCAGCAGCCCATTTCTGTCTGTCCCAGTGTGGCAGCTGGGAGAACCACCTGAAATGTTTCAGTATTCCTGGTGTCTCACTGTTTTTACAGACAAGGGCAAAACAGTCTTTATTTTTCTACTTTATCTGCAGGCAAAACCAGCAGGTGTATTTCAAAGGTGATCGATCTTTTTATCATGTTTTTCCTGGTGTCTGTTTCTTCGACAACTCCCATCTCCTAAATGGATATGTGATATCCATCACAGCCTTGCAGAGACGAGTGATGGGTTCCATTATTCATTTGCCTCATTTTTAAACACTACTATGGAAATGAGTAAGGTTTTTTTTGAACCTCCCTAGTCTTTAAACAAAATGGAAGCTGGGAATAAAAGGAGTGATAAGAGAGATTACTTCTTGCTCTGGAAATCTATGCTCCTCAGAGGCAGTGCCAACAGTCTGATCTTGCCAGATATTCACTCCCTTCATTGTGAGAAGCTCTGTTTCTCAACACTTCAATCAGGTCTGAAGGTAACTGAACTGCTTTCAGTTTGCAGTATCAAACCTAGAGTATCTAGCAACTTGTACTTATTTGCCATTTTTTCCCATTTCTCAACCTTAATTTATAAGCTGGGAAACTTATTTTGTAAGAGAAAAAACATAAGTTAAATATAGGGCTAGATGTTTATTCTTCCCCTCTGTGCCAACCTCTTTTTCTTGCTTTGGTCAGATATTTTTGGGAGAGCTAATCCTTTGTGCAAAGCTTAGTGCTCTTTCTACACTTACTGCTGGCATTTTCTGACCTTAAGTTCCTATGATTTTTCAGTGCAATGGGCACAGAAATATAATTTTGAAGGTCTAAAGGAGGCTCATCTGAAGGGGAGCCAGTGCAGCAGCCTGGGTGTAGTGTCAGACCATGGTCAGGGACCAAGATCCAAACACATAACCTGGGACAGACCAATCTCTTGGGTAGGTGCACTTGATCACATTTTCGGACCACCTTCACTTTGAAGCCGTTCTTTGCTTGAAGCTTTTGAAAGCATTGAAGTATTGAGTAGAAACTCAAGTAGTGTAGAGCAAACAGTCTGATGTGGTCCTGCCCTTTCTGCTGCACCAACTTTCTGCCTGAAATTTCAGCTGTACTGTAGATTTGCTCTTCTTACTGAAGTCTCTTAAGCTATACTACGACTTAACACTGTTTAACACAAGTGCTTCCTCATAAATTAACTCCTAGAATCATGAATTTACTGCAAAGAGATTACGACTATATTATAATAGTGTTAAAGTAGTAAGAGGAGAATTTTGCCCAGAGGCTTTTGTTCACTCTAAGCTCTCCATCTGCAGATGTAATAAAGCTCCTTTGGAACTATCTCTCTGAAAAGTCAGTCAGATCCACCCTTAAGAGTGATTTGTGATTCTCTGCAACTTTGGTTACTGACAAGAATTAGGAATTCTTCTCATTGCATTCATAGCCATGAGTTTCATAAATATTTTATTACATATCTATACATTTTTCAGATACATTATTTTAGTATATACTATAATTATTGTATTTTGTGTTTAAGAGATTAATTTACATTCTTTGAAGTCTCAGGCTTTTCAGACAAGTTATCTTTGCATTTCTGCTGATTTGCAATCATGCCAGCATAACAATAAGATGCTCTTTATTTGACTTCCAGTCTTCAAAACAATCACCATCACATTATAGTGTTGCCTCCCTTTTCTCAAGAATTTAGAAAATTCTGGTACTAACATACAGTAACATTAGTGGGTTTCTTGTTTTGGTTTCTAAAAGAGATGAAATCTCTTTCAGAAACAAATTATAGTTATTCATGTTCTCCAAGTCTATGAAACTGGCATTCCTGGAGAGTGAGTATAACATTAATGGCTTTAGATTTTGCCGATAAACCTAATTTTGACTAAATTACCTATGGCGTTCTGTATCTCTCTGCCATGCTTACAGTTTCATGTTCTGTACCAAGATGAAACTTATTTTTCTTAGAACTACAGTAAGCTACAGTACTGCACTAGCAGTGACAGATAACTGATGGCCTCTCCTGCATTCTTTTAAACAAAGTCCTTTCAATGAAACCTCACAAAACCAGATTCAAAAACATCCCCTCTTAGTTTGCATTCCAGCTCTTCAAGTAAGTTCAGCATACTATTATTCAGAACATTTTATGCTAGCTCTTTACTTGTAACTTTATTACTAACACCAAGAAATGGTTTACCTTCCAAAATTCATGCAGTGTTACAGTAAGTTTTATGAGTAACTATATTTTCACAGTCTCTAGAAATTCCCGTTTTTTAATGTTAAGATCAAAGACATTTCATCTGGGGGAAAAGGCCAATTGCATTAGAAAATCTAGCTATTATCCAAGAGAAACAACACACTTCTACTTTTAAATTCATTTTGATCTCTCTTCTATTGAGACCAACCCTATGTTCAAATTACTGACAATCACTGCTAAGTTTTAACAGGGACAGGAGTCACAAGATGCTCTGGGAGGAAGAAGGAGGGTGGGAAGGAGGGAAGATTACAGGACCCACATGTCCTGTCATTCCGCTGCTCAGACGAGGTGTGCTAGGTGTGCAGGTATTTTTAGGCGGATGCCAGTGCCAGCAGCAGATGCAGCCTCGCTTGCTTTGCTGCTGTGGTCTGCCCTACCTGCACAGCTGTGCCCAGCACAGCCAGCATGGTGGGAACTGGTGGCCATCAGCTGCTCCTGAGCTGCCTCACTGCGGCTACTCGGTGTTTGTAGGTTGAACCTTGCTGTTGATACTGTGCAGAGAGATGTGTTTTCCCCAGCTTTAATAAAGAAGCTATGCTTGATCTGCTCACAGCCTCAGAGGGAATTCCCATCACACCCTGGGTCAGGGACTGGCAGCACTACTGATAATAGTCATTACAGGCAGGATTAAAGGCCAGTGTGTGCCCCCCTCTGTCCGTCTCATCTACCATCACCCAAACCATAGATGAAATTCTAGGTTAGGGAGGGCATCACATTGCCTCCACTCAGACAGAGAGATTACAGAGAATCACACTCAGCCAAAAATACAGCCTATTACAGTCAGCCCAGGCTGCCTGTGAAGATGCAGGGAAGGTATGGTGGGGGAAACACACAGCAGCAACTGAGAGTGTCGGTTGTGTCTGCAAAGTAGGTTGGCTGTAATCAGAGAGAGGCAGCACCCTCTGCTTGATCTGCTGCCAGAAACTGCTGAAAACAGTCAAGTGGCTCAGAAGCACCAGTAGAACTGGCCCATGCACTCAGATCAGCTAATCCTAGAAGGCGTTGTTCCCAATCCCCTAAATCAGCTTGAGCCATGGTAGAAATGAATTGCTGCTTGGTGGCCATCACACCAGAGGACTGACTCCCCCTTCATCCCTCTTACACCAGCCCTTGACCTGGCCCTGCTGTTGTGCAGCTGCACAGTTAATCAGCCTTGTGAACTGACCTGGGAGGAAAATTTGCTTTTTGGGTTTTATTTTTTCCTTTCCAGATAGATCCTTGCCCAGCCCCAGTGGCTGCTCAGGTACATGAGCACTTGTGAAAGCTCAGCAGGGTGAGTGGGTGCACCAGGAAGCTTAATTTGGTGTTGCTGAATACAAACCATTTTCTGAGTGAACCTGGCCCATTAGCTAGAAAATAAATGATAACATGGCAGATCCTCTTGGGATCAGAGAGAATACTTAGTTTTTTTTAAAGCAAAATTCTTCTCTGAATATGCCAAGCTGTCTCACTCTTATGCATTATTGAAAAAACCTCTCTGCTGCTTTTTAACGCTAGCTTCTGTTTTATCCTTTCTCTGAGCTTCACATACATTTTTGAAATATCCCACAATCTGGTTGCCATTCACAGTTTGGTCTTCGCTGTTGAGAGGTGACTTTCAATAATCATCCAGCATCAATGGATAACAGTGTGCTGCAGCTAGAGCAGATCAAATCTTTGGCCTTCTGCTTTTGTGAATTTTAAAATAATTGGCATTCCTAGAACAGTATTATAATCTGCAAAATGTATCATTTCTTTAAATAAAAAGCCTCCTAGATAACATCCAGCTTCCTAAATGATCTCACAAAAAGTGCAGTACAGTGGGAGAAAAGTTATATCAAAAAATAATCAACTGAAAGTTAAAAGATGTTCATTTTATCATGGAAAACACTTTTCATAGCTCTGGGATATTTACAAAAGTCAAACGTTATCTGTGGTTTCTGCATTGGGGCTACCTGGTTACATGTCCTGTGAAGACAGGCTGAGAGAGTTGGACTTGTTCACCCTGGAGAAGAAAAGGCTCCAGGGAGACCTTGTAGCACCTTCCAGTATCTAAAGAGGCTACAAGAGGGCAGGAAATGGACTTTTGAGAAGGTTGAACTGACAGAGAACAGGTTTAGATTGGATATCAGGAAGAAATTCTTTACTATTGGGGTGGTGAGACAGTGGCACAGATTTTGCAGAGAAGTTGTAGATGACCCATTTCTAAAAGTGTTCAAGGCCAAGTTGGATGGGACCTTAAGCAAACTGGTCTAGTGGAAGGTGTCCTTACCCAAGGCAGGAGTGTGAAACTAGATGGTCTTTAAGGTCCCTTCCAATCCAAATCGTTGTGTGGTTCTGTGTTCCTGTTTTCTCCAGCTATATAAGCCAAGGCAGACAAAAAGTATCTCAGTTGGAATGCAACCACCTCAGAAATTCATATCAATCAGCCATGGTATTTGTTAACTTGATTCTTCATTAGGTACAACCTCAAGTCTGGCTCTGGGTGTCCATATCAGAAGCTCTGTGGAAATGGAGCAGCTCACATTTAAGGAGGCAAGTGCAGAACTGCAGGTGAAGCTCAGCTGACTCGCTGAAGTCCTCCCCTCACCATCCCCCAGGGCTGGGTCAGCTGTCAGTCTCACAGATTCATTTGGTTTTAAATGCTGCTTTTCTTCCACTGATTTGTAGTGCCTTTTACTGGTGTGGTGGTGGTTTGTCTGACCAAGAGTCTTGATTAGTCAATGACATTTACTGGCATAGTTACATCTTTTAACATCAGCTGTAAGAAGTGCCACACATACAATTTACATGCACTGCACACACACACACATCAGTGTAACTCTTCAGAATGTATTAAGTGAATTACCAGTGCGGAGTGGAATGGGATACAGAGATTTCTGAGCTTTCTAGTGCAGACTGGCCATGCAGAAAAGGGAAGTTTGGCTCCCAAATCTGAGTAGCTGGGTGAGGTATAGCCTGGCAGAAGAGTTCATTAGAGGGGGCAGCACTGCCCCAGTACAGCTCCGTTCTGGAAATCTCTGCACTGACATAATTACATTACTTCTCATTCTGATTTACCTCAATGTTTGCTAACTCAGCATCTCTGTACTGTCCATTACAGACCTGCCTTCCGCACAATCTCCTGGAATTGTGGTTTTTTGGAGTATCACTTGGCAAAAAAAATATTTTTTTGGAAAAAGTGTCTGTGACTGTTGCTGATAGTGCAGCACTTAACATAATGCCTCACTTGGCTGGGAATCTCAAGTGAGTAGAGTCTGAAAGTAGAGGGAGGCAGTAGGAAGATGCAGAAATCCTTCGTTTCTTTTCCAAACTCTAAAAACAAAGGACAAAAAGAGCACTGAGTAAGAGTGATAGCAAAATATTCTTCCTCAAAAAGTCTGGAAATAAAGCATGATGTAGAAAGGAATCCAGCAGGATGGAGGGAAGAGGTGAAAATTCCCAGTTTAGTGCATAGTTATCCTATGGGCTCCTCCTGACATATAGGGCATCTATGGCTCTCCCAGGTAAGCTTCTTATCTGCAGCTTCCCCAGCTCCCTGCAGCAACCCAGTCAAGTAGAAAAGTTCATCCATAAGACTTTTATAGGTCACCTGGTGCTTGGACTGCTGCATCTGAGTGGCCTTTCTGCTGATGGAGAGAAATAAACATAGGAAGATCCTGCAGGAAACAATAAAAGGAAATGGCCCATGCTTGGGACCTCAAAATCATACATTTGCAGGAAGGATGGCTATTTGGGGGCAGGTATACCCTAAAAAGATAGGACATTAACCACAAGTAGGAAACAAAGATAAATTTAGATAAAATCCAAGGATGAATAAAAGGAGACAGACAAACAAAAATTATATCTGTTCCTAAAGAAGATCTAAAAATTGAAGGGAAAACTGTACAGTGGAAGAGAGCCCTGAGAGTCATAACACAAACTTTGTCATTAAAAGCACTGGAAAGCCATATAATGATGTTAGATAAATAAGCTCTATTAAGATGTAACATAAAAATCATCTGCCTTGGACTGAAATGAATAGAGTCCCATAGCTAAACCAAAAATTTTAGTACTGTTGTAGTATCCCCACTCACCTGCTGCTTGTATTTTCTGCCTTGGATATCTGCTGTAGGCCTGGTGCCCATGAGTTTGCAGGATTGGAGGTGGATGGACCTTCTGGGAAAGGCAGCACAGATCTCTCTTGATTATGACTTGTGGGATTTCAGAAATGACTAATGAGAAAACGTACAGACCATGGACTATATTCCAAAAGAAACTATGTATCAGTGGTTCTTCATAAAATGTACTCAGGCTGCAGGAGTATGAAATGTATCAATTATGAATGAATAGATTGCAGTTCCGTTATTTACTATAAAAAATGTGCTCTGTAAGTATGCATAAAATTGCTATAAATAAAGGAAGCCCGGGGAAAGCCAATCCCCAAGCTAAAAGAAATATAGAGGAGCTGGCAATAGAGAAGGTGCTTCCCTGGATAGTTTTAACAAGAGACTGGACATCCTATTTTGTTATACCCTGAGGAGATTGACCAATTCACTTCTGTGAGACAGGGTAAGTAATTTGGTAGTCATTTTCCACTTCAGATCCTCAAAATTCTATTAAACCAGGCTAGAAATGGTTACCTTTAGGGGGTACGATGATGTATGAAATGCCTCCTGTGATGTGTGCTCCTCCTTGATAAGACTCCTGGCATGTGATTTCCTGGGGAGCTCACAAAAAATAGATTAGTCATTAGGCACATTAGGCATATTAAAATAGATTAGTCATGAAGAGCATACAAACAGTGTGGACAATTGCTTTTAGGAATAAGGTTAAACTTTTATGTCACTATTAGGGAGAGATTACCCACAGGCAGCACAGCAGAAATGAGCCTTCAGAAAGATCTTAATCAAAGAGGTGGCACAAATCTTCTGACTGAATTTGTAGCTAAAATAGTGAGTTGGGAAACCAAAAAGGTCTATATCCTCTGCTGGCAAACTGGCTGGTCAAGACTGGCATGGAAAGAAAAGCGAAGACAGCTGGGGGGAGATAAATAAGAACAGAACTCTACAGGGCTTTGAAGGAAATGTATGTAATGAGTTGAGGGAGAAACTCGAGGGAATGAGTGGCAAAATTAAAGCAATAAGAAAAAACAGTAATACTAGCAGATGCATTTCTCAGACCCGGAGGATAAAATGTGGGGTCAGAGAAGAAGATTCTGCAGCAGTCAGGAGTTCACATAGAAGCTTAACTAAAAATAGGTAAAAACAGTGAATTTCAGTAAGTCTAGGAAGTCAGGTAAAATGACTTTCAAATGGAATCATATGTCCCAGAGTTTTTTACTTAAAAATTATTTTTGTGATTATGTATTGCAGCATTATTCTGAAACATATTTGCAGTCTAGAATTCTGATTGCCATGATCACACCTATCTACTGAGATGAAATTTAGGTGGACATGAGAGAAGAAATTCACTTAATGATGTTTACAGAGACTAAGGAAGATTGAGGGATATTCAGGGGTAGTTTTAGTAAATATGGAGATTCAAATGGAGCTTTGGTTAAATAATCTGAACTGAAACTCTGTACTGCTATTTTATTCCTAAGATGTGGAAAGCTAGGGCTATTTGTTTTCCCATAAGAAGTATGAGCCTATTTTCCTAGTATTCAGCTTTAGAATTATAATAACACAAAAATGTGACTTCTAATGTACCATCCTTATGATTCTCAAAATTCTATTAGTTCTGTTCCAGGGCAAGAGTAAGAGAAAAGCTGATGAGTTGATGGCATAATGCACTATCTCTACCAGATTGGCATAGCTGTATTGCAGTAAAAGAAAATCACAGTCAGTGATTTATGAGGTTAGAAATCTTTTCAATTTACACTGATTACAAAACAAAATAAGTAATAAAAAATAAAAACAGTAAAAAATCCCTGAGAATGGCTTTAATTGTACAGTGTATTCCACATAAAGACAAAAACATATGTCAACTCAGCAAGCAGTATCACTGTAAGGGTTTAGTTACCAACTTTTTTTCTTGTTATGTTTTCCTTAGCCTCTTTTCATCTGCTCCCATTATACTTTTGGCATTTCTATAACTATGGAACTAGTTTTATGGTAGTTATAGCTCCTGCTTTCTTTGCCAAAAAGAAAGTGTTGCATGCCACTTAGGCTAAGGTGGCTGAAGAAAAAAATGCATCTATTATGAATGATATAAAAGCTATACTAGTCTCAGTTAGTTTGACAGGTTTACCTTATTTTCTTTCTAACAGCATAAGTTACTTTGTTATTTACATCATAAACGAAGAGCATTGGTAATTTTTAACCCGTAGCTACTAGTTTTGTTACTGATTGTAACGTATTGGAAGGTTAATCTCTGGACAGAGCAGGCTGTGCAGAGGTTCAAATAACTTTTAGTTTAATTACTAGCAGTGGAATAAAAAAGTGATGCTAAACTCTGAGGAGATTATTTTTGAATAGGTTGTGTAAATGAATTATAGAAGGGACAATGTAGGTGGGAAGGGAACAGCAGGAGTAGTAAATTAACAGGAGCAGAGAAAGGAGCAAGTGAATGACAGATGGGTTGCTAGTCACCTGGAGCACTTTTCCAAGGGATGTACTGCAGGGCTTGTCTGAGCTATAACTAAGCTAATAACCTGTACCTAATCACCAAGAGACACAAGCAGGGGTCATCTGAGTTTTCCTAGAATGGTGAAGTTCTGTTTACTTCATACTCTAGGAAGGACTGGTTCTGTTTCGATGGATGTGAAATAGAACAGATTTGCTGCTGTTGGATCAAAAGAAAGGGGAAGAGATCACTTGCACAAAACATTCCCATTGCTACTTCATTATCTTTCAGTAGACTGTTATTAAGCCTCTGAATGTTATTTAGAAAAAAATGAACGAAAAATATTGTTTAATATGTTGACTACTTCCTCTGATTCTGTGAGTTCATCCTTTCTTACAGTTCCCACCTACATTTTCCCTACATTTACAAAACTCATTAAATATAGTTTTCAATCTCTGAACATTGTACAGGAAGTAAAGACATAAGGAAACTTGTTTGTCCCATTTGAAAGGGCTATGCTCTTGGAAAGGCAGAAAATCAAGGTCACTTCTTAAAAACTCTTCTATAAGAGCTTTAACTAATGTTTCTCCTGCACTTTCATCCAGACTGATTTTAAAGTGGTGTTTGTATTTGGATTTGATTTGACTTACAAAGAGCTAAGTAAGCGTTGTTACAATGAGATAGCCCTTCACTCCTTACATCTTTTCTTCTTTTTCTCTTCCACAAAGAAAAGAGGAGAATTAGGGTAGATATTGTTGCTTCACTTAGATTTGTTGATCTTTTCCTTAGAAAAGAAGAAGAGATGGAAAGGGTTTTTTCCCTCTTTAGAGAAGAAGATTAGACAAACATAAAAGAGCAAGGAAGAATAGAAAATACTTTTTTATTTTCAATCTTTTTGTATTTACATGGTTCAATAGCTGCTTAGATATCACAGAGATTATAACTGCATAGTTAGATCTTTATTATGAACAGATAGGTAATTTTACAGTGTATTTCCTGCTAAAGGGCTGACCTTTTAAATGAAATACTCAGCTTATACCACTGATTAACCCTTTTCTTATTGGTAGCTTCTACAACCCAGAAGATTTTTGGGGCGTGGAAATACATGTAAATAAAATACATGTAAGCAATGAAAATTTTCCCCATTATTACTGAGAAACTTTTTTTTTTTTTGAAGTATGAAGTAACATTTTCTGTGGCTAGTATCTACTGGTGAATTCCTTACAATCAAGCTGTCATTTTTATCTTGCTTTAATGAATTTTCAGGAAAGATTTGAAGAAATTTTTTGAAGGTCTAGAAGTTTGGTCTGTGCTTTACAAGAATAACACACTTTGTTTCTTTCATCAGCTTTTCCTTTTTCATCATTCATCCCCTGGAAAACTACAAAAATTTAACTAAAAAGCACTCATGGTGCATAGAACTGTCATAATGCCTCCCATGCTGGCTTTTGGATATGTTGCTTGCATTGTCTCACATTGGTACTCTTTTCTGGTATCATACCAAGTGCTGAAGGTAGATAAATGCCCAAAGCAATATTTCTGAAAAATGTTCTATATTTTGAGCTTTCTGTTTTGGATTGTTAGTAGCTCCCTCCAGTGTTGTTGATAAATGTGGAGGTCGTCATAGCAGGTCGGAGCTGAAAGCAAACCTTTTCATTCCGTTCATAGGAATCTCATCTGTACTTGGAACAGGAAAAGGGTTTTCAGTTTGCAGCTCCAGCCATGGGTATAATTAGCCATCGTGTGCTATGGACTGGAAAGCTGGTACATTGCATTCAAGAGCTCTAATTATTTACTTGTGTCTTCTCTACTTTGTTACTACTGGAAAAAGTGATTCTTCCAGATGATTCTGGGAGAATGTGCGCGTACAGTAAACAATACTGTTAAGTCTAGCCTTGGCCTCATCAGTATCTTTAAATCTTATGGTCCTCACCTAATAATCTGAGAAGGTAGCAATGCCTTAGGATAATGACTGACATAACCAATAAGGTAATTAGAAAATTTACTTTTATATTACTTGACAAAGGAGACAGAAAGTTGAATTTCCTTATTGCTTACAGTAAAATTGCTTATCTCTTTAAAACCACCCCTGCTGTGTAACTAGCTATCTTTTGAATACAGGTTAGTCAAAATGACATGGAACAAAAGAATAATAAATCAGAACAATGAAATAAGAAGAACTTACTTCTTAAACCTGAGTCAGTTCAGCTGTCATGCAAAGAGGTGGATGTGGAACATGAAGGACTGTTAAGGTCAAAGGGCTGAAGAATAAAATAAAAGAGACAGAAAATGTGTATCTTGATAAATAAACAATTTTAGCCATCAAGGAAAAAAGCTTCTAATCTGGGAAGAATGTCTTCTAATAAGGGAAACAAACTTGATGATAAGGAAAAAAATAGAAGGAAAGAAGGTATTTATGACAGTAAAGGACAATTAGGTAAGAGACTAAAGAGCTGCTATAACTGGAGAGCAAGGAAAACATACCTACCTCTGTTTTAGTCTAAGTTGAGAATGCTGTGCTATAATTGTTTTTTCTTACCCACCTAAAGATGTGTTAATGTTAGAAAGCACAGTAACTTAGTGGAGCAAGTCCTTTTGAAATCAGAATCCCACAAAGGCATGTAATATCTTTTTCCTACTGTCATGGCAGCATTTGGAGGCTGTATTCTGGATTCCCCTGAACATAGGTTAAAGTAATAGTGTTATTGTGACTGTCAGTAGAAGGTCACTCAGGGAAGACTGATTTAAGCTTGATTCAGAAAGAGTATGAAAAGTAGTACTTTATTTTACCTTGGAAACAACAAATGAACTCTTCATTTGCCTGTTAGTGCTGATTTTTTTGAGGGAGGACTAGTGTCCTTGTGGTGCTCTGTTATGTGGTGCTGCTGCACAGGGCACGTTTTAAAAGATCTCCTGGGGTATCCAGAGCTCAGAACATATGCACGCCCAACTAGGAATGAAGCTATCTCCATCTTTCAGACAGTATTAAAACCATCGAGTTGGTTCATCTTGTCCCCACCCTTCCAGGTAGAACTGCCAGCACAACTGCACCCATGTTACCTTGTCTATACTTCCAGTGGTGAATTTGTAGACTACATTTCGCCAATTGCTTTGGCTACCAGAATCTTTGCTGAGCATGTTGGACACAGTAGCATTTTGAAGATAAGCTTTTTGAGACTTTTATTGTCCCCACAATTTTACCTTTTCCCTATCTGTGTGATTCTTTGTATCAAGGAACCTAAAGAAAAATAACTACTGTTGTGATAGGGTTTGTAGGAGCATATATCTGACTATTTTGTACTCTTTCTTTGTTGTTTTTATTCATGAGAGAGTACTTCCCAGAATAGTTCCAACTCTGGTTTCAAAGAATGAATTTCATGCAAATGTCTAGTAAGTATCCAAATCCTCACAGTAAATTAGAATATTTTCTTCAGTCTTTGAATCTTCATAGAGTTCATTTATTTATCTGCGACTGCAAGGTTTCAGCTTCCTAAAAGATTTCCTATTTTTTTTTGAGTTCCATAAAATGCTTCCACAGGTTCATTTAACACTAAGTAAAAGCATGTCATTCGGGGGTTGACAAGACTTCAAAGACAAGAACTTTTTGTTAATTGACAGCTCTGTTTCATCATTAAGTCATACTTCCATGTGTATGTCAAAAACTTGCTTATGAGAAGCAGGGTCAAAGGCATGGAAGTAGGAAAGAAAAGCCTGTGGAAGCTCTCTATATTAAGCAATGAGTTCAGTGGGACCAAGGACAAACAGTAGGGAGTGTTGGCTACATCAGGTAGGATGAACTCTTTTGTCCCACTTCAGCTATAATGAACTAGTAGTTTTTGGTCTTTTTCCTCCGAAAAAAGTCAGAATGGGATGAACTACCTGACAATGTTCTCTAGTAGTTCCTTCCCAAATTCTAGTGGGAGCTGCTTCTTTTCTGGTCTCTTCAGGAGGCTATGTAAGAAGTTGTCTGCTGCTTTTGTTGTCTAAAGATCACATGTCCAAAGGCTTTTCATGACTCCATGCATCAGAAATCTCTCAAATTACTACTAGCTAATATTCTACCTCTGTCACAAGTCTCTGGGAATTCAGATGAGAGTCTCTGGGAAGACACTCCTCTGCAGATTCCTGATTATTATTTGATACAGCAAATAGCCGTGAACACGTAGAAAAGTATTTGCCTTCATCAGTCTCACAGCTGATACACATCATCCAAGTGTCAGGGAATACTGGTAGGGCTTTAATGGCTCTAACTATGCTGCTGAACTGGGGAGGGGAGGAAGTTCAGTATGTTACATTGTGATGTTATTTTTCCTTTTAAAAACTTCCGAGTTTTTTAAAAGCTGATACTGTGAAAAGATAGAGCAGAACCATGCCAGAGAGACTGGTATTAGATAGAAGTGCCAAAATGATGCTGAGCAAACAAACTTGATTTTGGCAGTTTATCGTCTGAGTTCTTAAACTTTGGAGCTTGCAGCAACTGAAACAGGACTACTTGCCTCTGCTGAATTTTGGTGTACAACTTGGCATTGCTGCAAAGACTTGGCACTGAGACACTTCAGATCTGGTCTCAGTGGTAGATTGATGTGGAGAAGAATCTTAGAACTTTGTATCTGTTTAGTGTCAAAATCTTAGACTTCTGAGTGGTTGTTTTTCATACACTTACTCTTGGGGATTTTTTTTTTTCTTAATGATTAATGTGGCTCTGGATCAGGATCAGAATCTTAATATTGAACTTTCCACCTGTTTTTAAGAAAAATTCAGACTTGGGTCTAAACTGTGTCTTGTGTCTGACTTGTTACAGAAGAGACAGAAAACGCTGTAGTTCATCCAGTGTCTGGAGTTGGTTTGTTTGCCCTGCATCCTTCTGAGACCCAGAATCTTCTCTGAATTTTCTCTTGCTGTTGCCATACAGCTTTGTCTCTGTGTTTACGTTTCGCTCTGCCTGCAGCACAAGTTTGTAATATACAGTGTGATTTCTTGATGCATCCAGTGATCTTTTCTGCCTTTCTGTTCCTGTCAGAACAACACTTTCCTGGATCCTCATGGGCCACTAATTACACCCAAAACCCTCTCAATGCCATATAGGTAGGAATGTTTTGCAGGGATTTTTCTGGAGAGGTGAGGATAAGTGGCTCTCAAGGGTCTCTAACAGGATGGACAATAAGATGTGTTTCAAGACTTTGTTGTCACAGGGATGTGATTTAAAACTTAGTGTTCTTCACAAATAAAAACAGGAATTTCCTTTCCCTTTCAAGGAAAGAGAGGACTCTGTGTCATCACTGGTGTGAGGCTCTGTGATTCCAGCTGGGATCTTTGTGTGCTTTACCATACAACTGGGCACCAAGAGAAATTTCTGAGGGTGAATATTTTCATGTGTGCTGGAATATAAATCAGGGAATATTTCCTTTTTCACTCTACACATAGTATGAGCAGATGCCCAGAGGTTAGTATGCTAATAAACAAATAATTTTCTGGCCCTAACCCAGCCTGCCACACCATGGTTTGCATCCATGCAGCAAAGGTCTCTCACCAGCGTGAGACACAGAGACCGCAGTCGTGTCCAGACAGCCCAAGCTGGAAGTGGTCTGTGATCCATACTAACACCCAGTTCATGCTGAGGCTGTGTCTGGGAGAATTGTAGTTTACCAGAACCAAGTGGGTCATTTAATATTTGATCAGTATGCATGTTCATGTATGGACATGAGCCCCATTTTTATTCCTGATACAAGCGTAGCCTGAATTAAGTAGCTGAGATCTGGAAATTGTGAGTCATTCCCATACAGACATTCCCTGCACAAGTGTTCCTCCCTTTTTCACAAGTTTTAGAAAATCCTATTTATCCCCAAAACAGGAGATGTTACCCTGTACCCATGCTGCAGAAACTACTTACAGTTCTCATATCTGTGGTACTATCTGTAATCCACCAGTAGGGATGTAAGTGGTCTGAAACCACTTCTTTTGATTCTTTTAGTACAAGTCAATGACTAAATCTTTCAAACTTACCAGAGAAATACGGGTCACTAATTCTCTGGAGTCCAGTCGTTGTTTTGTGTATGTTTTCCCTCTCTGTGTGCTATTTCCACCAAACTGATGGAAAATAAAGGATGGGAACAAGGTTTAAATGGGAAGGAGAATCTCAAAGAGACATCCAAATTTGCATATGGATTTATTCTCAGATCCAGACAAAGTTGTACTTCTCTGGATCATATTTAATTCATCATGGTTTAATCCTATGGGCAGCTGAGCCCCCCCAGTGTCTTGGTCTTCCTCTTCCAGTTGGATGGGGGAAAGAATCAGAAGGGTAAAAGTGAGCAAACTCATGGGTGGCAGTAAAGACAGTTTAATAGGGAAAGGAAAAGGTATTTTTTCAAGCAAAATAGAACAAGGAATTTATTCACCATTTCCCATGGGCAGGCAGGTGTTCAGCCACCTCTAGGAGAGCAGGGCCCCATCATGTGTGATGGTGACTGGGGAAGACAAACACCATCACTTCAAATTTCTCCCACTTCCTTCTTCCTGGAGCTTCCATTGCTGAGCGTGGTGCCATATGGTCTGAAATATCTCTATGGTCATTCAGGCTCAGCTGTCCCATCTGTGTCCCCTCCCAACTCCTTGTGCACCCCCAGCCCCCTCGCTGGTGGGGTGGGGCAAGAAGCAGAAAAGGCCTTGGCTCTGTGTGAGCACTGCTCAGCAATAACAAACCCTCCTCTGTGTTACCAACACTGTTTCCAGCACAAATCCAAAACACAACCCCTTACTAAATACTATGAAGAAATTTATCTCTGTACCATCCAAAACCAGTACAAGTGTGCAGATATTGAATTTTTTACCAGAGTAGCAAAACCCCTAATAGACCGTAATAGCCTATGTCTATTTACCTTTGATTTGAATTTTTATTTTTCTTTAATAAATGAAATTAGGATCACATTTAATTTTTAAATGGATAACCTAAGATATTGAAAGAACCTTTTGTGCATTACAATAGTAACCATCTCAGTGTAATTTCCTAAACATGGAATCTAAGTGTTTTTCAAGCTGGAATCAATAAAGGTTTAAGAAGAAAATCCTTTCCCTCTCAGCAAAAGGGATTGTAATTTTCCCTGAAGAGCTCTTTCAGTCAGCTCTTTCAGAGATGAACTCCATTGGTTAGAGCATGGTGCTTATAACACCCAGGCTGTGTGTTCAATTCCCTCTATGGGCCATTCACTGAAGAGTTGGACTCAATGATCCTTGTGGGTCCCTTCCAACTCAGAACATTCTGTGATTCTGTGAAAACACGAAGTGAGTGTCCTGCTACCACTTTTAGTGGTTGTGTGGATTTCACTGTACCTTACTTGGAGCTGTGTTGGGAGTCAAAGAGAGTCAGTGTTCAGAGTGACAGGTTTTCAATTTCTGGTAAGAAAATCAATACTAGAGACTTTGTCAGCCAGCCACTGATGTGGATGCAGAAGATAGTTTACCTTTGATGTTTTGAATGTTAACTGTGGCAGAAAGCTGGTTTGACTCAGTAAGCAGTGGCTGACATGAAAGACAGGGGATCTTCCTCCTGGAGGACAACTGTGACTTGTGCAGTGCTTTTCAGATGGCTGAAGGCTGTCTTGGCCAAATTTTCTGCTTCTATAAAAGGCAGAAGTGTCACAGAAATCGATGGAATAGCTTCATTTCACATCACTAAGCAGGTTCTCTCCTACACAATATATTCCTTCTGGTTGCTGGGAACAGTCATTCTCCCTGTTGAATTCAAAAAGGTAAAGGGACATAGCCCAGGTGACTGAGCTGGTTATTGTGTTGGCAGTGGAAAAAGGGGAAGGTCTTACATGGAATGTATACTTTTCGGGGAGTTTTCAGCTACTGAAAGTAATGTGATAGTCATTAAATGCTTGATTTTGCAAACCTTTTGGGGTACATGAGTTCCTGTTTAAGTTGGTGGATTGTGACCAACAATAATGAAATTTTTTATGTGCAGGCTTTCCTATCTAAAATCCTCTGGCATGTACTGAAACTGTCTTATACTAAATGTTATACAATATTATGCTCAACAAATACACTAAAAAATAACATCATTAATGTTTAAGTTTGGAAGACAATAATGGAGAACTGAATCCTTAAATACAGAAATTAAGGGAACTGCTGGTGGGTGGGACAGGTATTTGGGTTTGAGATTGCTTTTCTTTCCGTGTTGGAAGTAGGCAGTCAGAATCAGTATATGTTGAAATCTGGAGGCTGAACAGTCAAGGATGGTGAATGAGAATTTTTCTGGGGGTGGCAGTGATGCAATGGCATTCAGAGGAAATGTTACCATGGTATTCGCAGTCTGATGTGAACATATAGGAGATATAGAAGAAGAAAAGCTCTGAAACCAGTGCCAGGATATGGACAGAAAAAGCAGGAGGATGCTGAAATTTCTCATTATCTAAAAGTGGCATTCTGCCTTTTTATGTTAGCTGTTTTCTTTTCCTTCACTGCAGCTTTTGTGTAACCCAGTCTTTGACTGTCTTGAGTGACACTCAAGTATTTGGGATTAATTTTAATTATGTCTTCAATAAAAACTGTTGCTCAAAATGATGTCTTTTTAGTATGAACTGCAATAGCCAACCTTTAGTCATTACTACTGTAATGTGTTCATTTCTCTAGGTCAGGAGACTCAGATGCTGTATTGTATGAAGATTTGATTGTATGTGCATCCCAATGCAGTGCTGGATGACGATGATGCAGTAGGATACTGCATCTTGTAGGATGATAATGATCCTGTAGGATACGTCATCAGGGTATTGTGGGACACAACAATAGGAGCGCTGCAACCAGGATGGGCAAACAGGTTTGCACAGCGGTTTGCATAGGAGGATGTGCAGAATGGGACCTTCTACTGGCCAAATGGGGACACTTAAAGTCCACATAATGCAGCAACTGGGCACCATTCTGTGACCATTTGCACAGGCCAAGGCCACTTATCCCACCTGCCTCTCCATGCAGAATGATGAGAGCAAAGGCTGCAGCTCCATCTGAGGGGTCTGCACCATCCACCCCAGCGGTGGTTGATGCCTCCACTCAGATGGAGCTGCTGAAGAGACAGGATGCAGCCGAGGCCTCGACCGCAGGAAGTGCCTGGACCTTTCTCCTGTGGCACAAACAGGCAGCAGACCTGCTCAGGTGGAGGAGCTGCTCCTGGACCACCACTGAAAAGGTCAGGAGCCATCTAAGAGTATTAAGAAGGATTACAGGGCCTTAGGAGTGGTGGTAAAAGTCTCTAAAGCACAACATAAAGCTCAAAATGCCTCATCAGTGTGTGCTCCCAGCCCATAAAGCCAGCTGTACCCCGGGCTACATCAGAAGTGTGGCCAGCAGGTTGAGGGAGGTGATTCTCCCCCTCTACTCTGCTCTCATGAGACCCCACCTGGAGTACAGTTCTCCACCCTGGGGCACCAACATAAGAAATATGTGGACCTGTTGGAGCAAGTTCTTCAGGAGGCCACGAAGATGATCAGAGGGCTGGACTACTTCTTCTATGAAGACAGGCTGAGAAAATTTGGTTTGTTCAGCCTGGAAAAGACTCCAGGGAGATCTTTGAGCACCTTCTATTATCTAAAGGTGCTACAACCGAGGTAGAGCGGAACTTTTCGCAAGAGTGTGTACTGATAGGACAAGGGATAATGGATTTAAAATGAAAGACAGTAAGTTTAGATTAGATATAAGGAATAAATTCTTTACCATGAGAGTGGTGAGGAGAAACTCATCCCTAGAAGTGTTCAAGGCCAGGCTGGATGACGCTTTGCGTAACCTGGTCTAGTGGAAGGAGTCCCTGTCCATGGTGGGGAGATTTGAACTATGTGATCTTTAAGGTCCCTTCCCAACTAATCCATTCTACTATTCTATGATTCTATTTTTCCAGTGAGATATGCAGCTAAAACCTCCTGCTCAATCTGATTCTGTAGCAGTTGAAGGTGAAAATGTGCTACATGCCTTGGTTGAATTTGTCTCCTACTAATTACTTACAACATCCCATGACAATTGCTGTATCATTATTGCATATTGGTACCTGTTTATACAGCACCTGATGCAAAGGGTTGTGTTCTCTTGTTGGGAACTGTAGTTGCTGTAGGCATAAAAATAACCAGCACTACTGGTTATAATAATCATATTAATGTTTCTGGAGTTCTTGGAAAAGAATAGGGAATATATTTTTCATCCCAGATGATATTCCCATCTTAATTAAAACATTTATTAATGTCTAGGTTTGGGTGCTAGTTTTCAATGAGTACACTGTGACTAAACATCCCTCATAAATATGTAAAGCACGTTGGGTTGCTCCAAGTGTGTCTAGAACTATAAAAATCATATTTTCTTAATGGCAGTGCTAAAATATAACATGCTCGTAAATCTGTTTATATGAGAAATATGCAGAAACTAATAAACCATCCAAAGCATTATGATTTCTGAAATTTAGACCTGTCATCTATGAAGGCACCAATTCCATGAAATTGTGATATGATGTCTATATTATCACAAACTACAGGTGTATTACACATTCTAATAAAATTATTGGAAATACATTAAAAATAAAAATAAAATATCCTGAAAAAATGTAGCAGAGCATGTATTTCCCATATATCAAACGTTTATATTTCAGTGTGAAGTTGTATTTCACCATAGTTGTAAGTAGGTCACTTTTTTTTTCTTTTTTCAGAATTCATAGAATTTGCATTTCAGGTAGTGTCAGTAAGATAATCATTCCTATCTGGAGGTTGTTATCAAGAGAAATAGTTTGTGAGGGTGTAAAAACATTTGAGATTTCATATTTATTAGACTGATACATCTTCACATCTCTAGTTTCGATTAACAACTTTACACAAGGATGGAACATGTGAATTTCTGTGGTATTTTTAGTGACTGTAATGATCTTTGATAAAACCTGTCCTACAGTGCCATCATTGTTATATATAATTCATCTGATAGTCCTTTATCTGGCAGTGAAAAAGAAAAATCCTTTAAAAGGTTGCATAAGCATTTCAACAACTTTCTAGTCTAAATATATGTAAAACTGCTGAATTACATAAAGTATTTAACTGTTATACGAATTATAAGCTCTTTTCTCAAGACTGAGAAAAGCATAAATACAGCTGATAAATGCTGTGTTCTCTTAGAGATTCATGCATTCTGCTTATAGGAATTTCCTGGTAGCCCCATAAGAGTTGCATTTCAAGGCTGGACCATATATGAAAAAGAGGCAAAAGTGATTGCATGTTGGGGTAAAATATTTCAGTACTGATCTCTAGAAGATAGATGTTATTTTGCATAGTAACAGCCATATAGGATATTTGCCCAGCTCCTAGGATGACTTAGATGAGTTAGGAAGTCCCTCTCATTAGACAAACAAGCAAACAATCCCCACTCCTCCCTCCAAAAAAAACCTAACAAACCCAAAAAAACCCCAACCCATAAACCCTGGAGATATCACAGGGTGAAGAAGATGGCTGTGCCTTAATTGGCATAAAATACTACCAGCGGGTTAAATTTGGTCTTATGTGCTGGAACAACCTTGTAAAGAGTCTATTGTAATGGGAGTGTCCTCTGCTGGTCATTTGGCCTGGGTGGGAGCTTCTTTGAAGATGAAAAACGTTCTTTAGGAAGAAGAAGCAGCTTAAATTAAACTAATTTTCTGCTTTTGCCTTTGTAGTACTGAAGTCTCTAGGCACCTAATGGTCTTTCCCTTCCTGGGCCCCAATTTTACATATATATATATATATGTAGAATGACAATGAAAAAGATCAGGCAATTTAATTAGTTAATGTTTATAATCTCTTTCAAGATGAAAAGAGTTCTGTAAGTGGCATGCATTATTAATTGATAATAATATTTGTTCAGAAAATGGAGTTGAATTTGGTGATGTCATTAGTGCACATAAATGAGCTTTTTTCTTAGTTTAATATATTTGTTAATTGGTTTCTCAAAGTTTTTTGCTGTTTTGGTCTGCAAATTCTTTAAAAATTTCAACTTTGACAGCTGGCATTGAGTAAATGAATATGTTATTAATGTAGCATAGGCGGTCAGAAGATACTAGGTATGAACATCATCATGGTTCTGGTTTAACCTCAGGGAACTCTATAAGATTCCCAATATGCCAATATGGAAAGAAAATTATAGAAATTTAGGTGGAACAGCAGCACATCTCTAGCCATACTCAATTCAGGAACTTGGAGGGGGAAGGGAGTGGAATAGAAAATCCACTCTTCAGAGTGGTTAAAAAATGTCTCCATTGTTTCCAGAGCTAAATGAAGGAACTTAGATGAAGTTTGTGGTTGTCTTCATGAAAGAATTCAGAATTGTTCCAAGGAAGGACTTTCGTCTGGCATAAATATATATTGCCTTGAATAATGAGCTTTGTGATTGCATCTTTCCTTCTCATCCAGCGTACCACCGAGTTTATGCACTGTAGTTTCTCCTGTGTAGTGTATTAGAGTTTGAGCTGAGTTCCAAATTCCTCTGCTGACTTTCATTTCACACCCACCCGATCCACATCCTTGGCACCAATTTTGAAATTTGCCAGGACTTCACAAATGCCAAGTGGTATGTGACACATTGGCCAGCTCCATCTGGAGTATTTACTTTCTTTTTCTTGCATTTATACATTTAAAATTGGTATATATGGATGTCTTCCATGGGTTCACATCCATTTCTGGAATTGCAATATATGACTGTTGTGCAGACTTTATGGCCCTTGGGTGTTTTCAGGACATCAGTTTTTAATGGGTAGTGTGGGGATTTGGCAGCAACATAACACAGAAATTTCTCTTTCCATTTGAAAGCATGTGGTCATTTCCAAGAGGAAATTTAACTATCCCTATCAACCACTGCTCACTAGTAAACCTAGTTAATGCTAGGCTGATTGGGTGGAACTGGAAGCATGATTAATTTTTTGCCGTGTCTGCATGTTTGCAGTTTCGTTGACCTTTTGAAGGCTAAATGACCCATAAATGGGTTTACTGCTAGAAAATAATCACTTATCATCAAGGTAGTCACAAGACAATTGGATGTATGAATGACAGGTGGAGAGGTGAATGTCCAGCTCTTTAGAGGAAAGTAGATGCCATTGAGCAGTATCTGCTTTGACCTGTAAGTATTTAACATATATACTTACATATTGACACAAGTTCATGTTGAACGGGGCTCTGAGCCATTGAGTTGAAGATGTCCCTGTTTATTGCAGGGGACTGGATGAGGTGGCCTTTAAAGATCCCTTCCTATGCAAACTACGCTGGAGTGACTGCATCAGTGAGCAAAGCAAGGGTAGTCATTTATCTGGACTTTGACATGGTCCCCTACATCCTTCTCTTAAACTGGAGAAAGATGGGTTTGATGGGTGGACTGTTAGATGGATAACAAAGTGGTTGGGTGATCACGTCCAGAGGGCAGTGGTCAATGGGTCAGAGTCCTGATGGACATCAGTGATAATATCCCTCAGGGGTCCATACTGACACCAGTTTTTAATGTTATTAATGGTTTTCTTCATTAATGACATAGATGGAAGAATTGAGTGCACTCTCTGCAAATTTGCAGATGACACCAAGCTGAGTAGTGCTGTTGACACACCTGATGGATGGGATGCCACTCAGAGGGACTTGGACAAGCTTGAGAATTGGGCCCATGGGAATTTAATGAGATTTAAGCAAATGCAAGGTTGTGCATCTGGATTGGGGCAACCCCTGGTATCAGTCCAGGGGATGAACAGATCAGAGCAGGAAAGGAAAAAAGCATGTGGAAAGGCTAAGAGAGTTGGGTTTGTTCAGCATGGAAAAAAAAAAAGGTTTCACAGCCTTCCAGGAGCTGAAGGAAGCCTAGGAGAAAGCTGGCAGAGGGACTTTTTACAAGAGCATGTAGTGATGGGACAAGGGGCAGTGGCTTCAAATTGAAAGTGGGTAAATTTAGATTACATGTCAGGAAAAGATTCTTTACTGTGAGGGTGGTGAGGCACTGGAACAGGTTGCTGAGAAATGTGAATGCCCCCAAGTACTTAAGGCCAGATTGGAGAGAGTTCTGAGCAACTTGGTCTAGTAGCAGGTATCTCTGTCCTTGGAAGGGG